>CM072813.1:109206519-109507709 GCA_036937905.1 Salvia rosmarinus | reverse complement strand
AAGCTCCACAATTGTTAGTCAAACAAGTACAAAGCTATATGTAAATATTGCTTCATATCAGACAAGTTTCAATCTTTCTTTTCACCGGTTGAACATTCATGTTAGTTGACTCGATTCTCTAACACGACATTCTTAATCTGCATATGATCATACGATAATGAAATGTAATAATGAAAAGAATAAGAGACAGCCGATTGGTTTAAACGTTAATAGATCTGCTTTATACTTATTGCAAGCTGTTGCTTTCTGGTGGAATGTTAAAGAGAGAGAAAAAATGAAACATTATAAAGTTATACTGTGCGACTGCCACAACTGGGGCATTAAATAAACGAACTACACAACCATAATTTGCAGAAGAAGAGAACGCTGGAGTGATATCTCTTTCGCCTACACAATTCAAGAGAGAGAGAGAGAGAGAGAGAGAGAGAACTTCAAACAGTAACATCTTATTTCATCATTAAAACTCAAAATTTCCAAAGAATTTACAAGAACAATCAAACCTGTATTCACGAGAAAACTGAAAACTGCAAACATAAAAAAAAAAATGCAACTGAACTCCTAATTCACGCTATGTTCAAGCCAGATCTGACCAATCTCTATATATGATACCGGGCAAAAGAATAAAGATATGGCGACCATGAATTATGCACAATAACACATAACGCTTCATCTGTACACAAACTAGCTAGCTACCAAGCAACCACCTTTTATACAAAAAATGGAGAAATTTGACGCTTCGGAGTCGATATACAAACAATGGAGCAATCAACTTCAATAGAGCTTGATTCTGGTCTCAATTGTACTGCGGCAGATTGGGCATAGTTGAAGGTGTTGGCCACAATCACGGCATGTCTGAGAACACGAAAAGCAAACGCGTATGTTTATCTATCATCTGGCAGCATGGAATCGTGTTATATATAATAATACATAGGTTATTTGAATTTTACCTGATGACCACAACCAAAGGCCATGTCTTTTGGGTTAGTAAGGCAAATCGGACATATCTGTAAGACCCAGAGACGGGTAAGTAAAAATGAAATAGGGCTGTGAATCTAAAAATTGCATTGTTTTGTAGCACTCGAGGGATTGCATTGCTAAATTTATACCTGGTTTTCATAAACAGTGGTCGTAGCAGGAGGAGGGAAGATGTATCTGCAGCAACATTGTGTGCGTAGAAGGAACTTGAGCTATGTTGGAAACTTTTTGCCTTTAGGGGCTTTGAGACTGAACCAAAAGCAGCACCATAGACGGGTGGAGGAAGAGCAACCCGTTGGGGGGCATTCCCATTCCTTCGGCTAAATCACCCAAATAATGATTAGTTAACAGAAAATTCTCACACGTGAATAAATCTGGATATGTTTACTTATTCGGCTAAATCACCCAAATAATGATTAGTTAACAGAAAATTCTCACATGTGAATAAATCTGGATATGCAAGTAAGCAAGAGCAAAGATTACCCTAATAAATTAAGCTCCATTGTTGCTTTATATTGTGTTGGAACTTCCATCAATGCTGAAAGAGCGAATTCTGTCTCTTTCCGGGACTGGTGTGCATGTTTTGACATAATTTCTGTGAAATTGACAAACTGGGAGACCAAACAATTAGTCGATCAATAGGAATATTATAACAAGTAAATATTCAGTTTATCACAAAGTACAAGCATGCGACTGACCTGGAAATTGTCAAAATCCCGAGCAGGGATGTTGTCATCAAACTCCCTCATCATGTCCCAGGGGCCATCTCCAACCCCAACCAAAATAATAGATAAAGGAAACTTGCTGTAAAAATTACAGAAACATTATTCTAAGATCGTAGAATGTCAACAAACATAATTTGCTTATCTTGACAGAAACTTGCCTAGCTTTAACAATTGCTTCAACAGTTTGACGTTCTTGTGGACTTAAGCGACCATTTTGAGTATCAACACTTCTAGTAACCTACACATATGAATATGATTGGTTGCTGAGAGATACTGCAACAGAACAAATGTTACAAGAAAAGAGCAAGTATGAAAAAACGAGAAATTATACCTGTCCATCTGCGATGATCAGTAGAACATGATACTGGCCTCCACTCTCCTCAACAATAGTTATAGCCATTTCAATTATTGGTGCAAAAGATGTCGGACCTGTAGCGGTGTGAGAAAATTGCAAGCCATAAATTAACAAGCATTCAAATACTAGGCTCTATAAGATCGATAGGAAGAAAACTAACCTGCAAGTCTCAAATTAGGACTGATTTCTCTGTATAAGCTCAAGACTTCCTCAAATCCGTGACAGAATCTTCCATCAGGATGGAAACTGAACACATCCTGATCATGAGTTGATGCTGCCAATAGTAATATTAAAAGAACAGATGAATTAATTTCTGGTTGAGCCAATTATATTCCTTTTAAAATCAACCACAAGTTCATTGTGCACTAACCATCTCCAAATCCAAAACATGGAATCAAGTTATCATCATCAAAAGCCACCAAGGTTTTCCCAATAATTGATATAGCTTGCTCATAGGGATTCAGACCGCCATCAATATGATGTAAGCTTCGACCATTATATGACCTCCTGCCTAAAGATGGAACCAAGTTCAGGATATTTATTTCTCAAAAGACCAGTATCTAATTAAAGTATCCAGATAAAAAGTAAAGAAAGATCCGAACCTGTCCACTCATTGCTCTTTGTGAAATCTATTCCAACAATAAGGTTGGAAGACTCAAGACCAGCATGTGCTAGAGCTTCAGTGACCTAGAAAAATATATGTTCCATACTTAATGCGTTTCTAAGAGAGAAAATACTTAATGGATTCAGAAATGAAAGAATGGAGATTATAAAAAAACTCACACACACAAATACAAGCATTATCTCTTTATGAACAAAATATGGGTATCTTTGGGATGTGATGCAAAAAATAATAGCTCTATTTGATGACATAAAGCAACAACACGCAAAATAAGAAAGAGACCTCAAGGGGTCCAAATTCAAACACCAAACCTTGCCATTTATCAATTGAGGTTCTGTCTGTTCAAATTTTCCCTACCATCAGCATATCAATTGTATAATATTCTGTCCATTTGAAACTTT
The DNA here is from genome assembly GCA_036937905.1 of Salvia rosmarinus. Classification (NCBI taxonomy): domain Eukaryota; kingdom Viridiplantae; phylum Streptophyta; class Magnoliopsida; order Lamiales; family Lamiaceae; genus Salvia; species Salvia rosmarinus. The sequence goes on along the minus strand of CM072813.1, from coordinate 109,504,631 downwards.
TAGGATTTTTACCATTTCTCCCCAATTTTCCCACATTGATATTTGTTAATAATAATAATATTATCCACAAGCTTATGTTACATTTGGAGAACCATAATTCAGTGGCTATGTACAGTTTACCAGTGTCTGTCATAGTTATTGCCAATACATCTCAATTCTCAAAGGTGCTTCATTGGTCTTTTCCAGATTTCAGCAAACAATTAAGGATTCAATATATAACTTAAGTTGTCGCAATATACATGATTGATTTCCCTGATAAAAGGGATAAACTTTTATTCCTTTTCCTTGTTCATAGTATACAATATTTTATCGCAACAATTATTCATTAACTTAACTTTTCTCCAAATTCCATTCACATCAGACCAGATTAAAATAGTTCTTTTCATCATCTGTGAAAGTCAATTACCAATAACATAAATAAAAAGACTAACACATAAGCAAAACTCAGATAAAAGTGCACACCCTTTTGTTGCCTGTCAATCGATTCACACACACATACCTCCTCCAAGGAATTATAATTGTCTGCAATCCTCGAATACCTCCTATCGAGCTTCTTCTGGGGACGCAACTGAGATGGAGCCCCACTGTATCGGGTAGGGACGGGCGCCTCATTTTGAGGCGCGTAATCTTGAGGAGCGTAGTTATGATAATAATCTGCAGGAGACGGATGCTGTACAGGATAGTTTTGGGAGTATTGAGAAACAGATGATTGACCATAGTCATGCTGCTGCTGCCATCCCTCTGCATAATTTGATTGAGGAGTCATTGAAGATTGCCTCGAACTGCCGCCATTCCTAGGACTAGAGCTCTTGTTTCCCATCAACACAGTATTCCTTAATCCTCAATAACTACAGAAACAACACAACCTCGTGTCAGCAAATTCTTAGAATTTCAGTAATTGATTCCGAACTCCAAACTCTTGATAAAGAATGAATCACACCGAATATTCAACGAAAATCACAATACCACTTGGCACAAATAAGCGCCAGTTTGCAAATTGTAATAATTCAAATAAATCGTTTAGTACCGAGTCGGTGTGTGTATACCGCCAAGGAAATATTCAATAACGTGTTAATACTACAGCAGCGACGGCCGCCGCCTTCACTTTTAGACCGGGTCTCCTCTCTCTAAAACAGTAATCAATGACGAAAGCAATGAAATACACGCAATTCTATATTTAACTGCGAATGAACACAGAAAAAACCTAAAAAACAGCATAAAATCAGGAAATTTATAAGTTGCGTAGGTTGAATGATAACTTGGAATTTCAGCAAAACAAAAATACCAGAGTTTTAGTCAATATCAATCTCCATTTGGCACGAAGATGAATATTTAAAAGCAAATTACCGTAAAATCAACTACACCGTTTATGATTCCTTTGACTGGAAAAAATTATCTGGAAATTTATTTGCATTGCAGCAGGAAACATATCGTGCAACACAAATAATATATGCGCATCAGTGCTCATCCATATGCAGATTTTCAAAATTCTTTTGAGATAAAAGGCATGTAACTTTTTTTCATTTAATTTTTAAAAATACTTTTTTAATATGTTGGAGCATGGAACTTTCGTTTCTCTTACCTGGAGCTGGACGGTGGAGCTGGAATGATCTCGTGAACAACTTTACAAATATACTATTGATTAAACATTATTATTATCTTTGTGCAATCATGTGCAAATTGCAATCAATTTCAGGACAAAAAAAAAAGACTTTTTAAGAAAAGAATGGGCTATATATTGGATCTAATGAGAATTTCAATTTTTTTGAGAACTAAGAATTAATGTGATCCATCTATTTTTTATAATCTAATGGTCATGATTAATTGTAAATTATGTATTATCCTCAAATTTTAATAGTAACCATTTAACCATATAATTAAGGAATTTTATATATTTATGTAATTATTCTCATATCATACATAACTATAATTATGAATTATATATATATAATATATGATAGCATTTCAACTTTTTTTAAACAAAAACTAAAACTAACAACGAAAAATTAAATATGAAATATTTAAATAATAAAATTTAGAAATTTAACTATTTTTTCATTAAATAATTATAAGTCGTCCGATCTTATTCAATCTAATAATGGTTATAAAAGTAGATCTAGCTTTTATATATATATATAAGGTTCAAATAATAATTATTTTAAAGTATGAAAATTAAGTAAGGAAAGGTGTGATGATTGTTAATTACAACGTTTTAGGACAATTTTCCAACCTAAAATGAGGTGGCTTCCATATACATGTATGTAGATGTAACAGGGTGGGCATCCTCTACATCTAACTTTACATTAACTAATCAGATTCTAATCTGATATGACATTTAGAGGGAGTTTGGCTAAACTTATTTTAAAGAGTTTATAAGATATTTTCAAGAGCTTATAAGATATAATATTGCAAGAGCTTATAAGTTGTCAAAGTGTTTGGATAACAATTTTATAAGATAAAGAAAGAACTTGTTAAACCTATCGTAGTTTGAACGAAATCGCATATTTTAAAATAATATTCATTGTTACTTATAAACTTATGAAAAATAAGTTAGAGTTTACATTTAACTTCTTCATATAGTTTTCACCAGATCAATCAAATTCTGCTTTGTTATTTGTCACTTTCTCATGATTTGGGCTAATATTTGGCCCTTTTTTACCCTTTTATTTATTAAAAAATAGTTATGATAGCTATGTCACACACATTAAAAGAGTTTTCCCCTGTCATGACAAATTGCAAGGACATTCGTGTTTGGCATTAAAAATAAAGGTTCAATTAAATCACAATATTAACTAAAAATGGGATTTCCGGGCCATTAACCATTCAAATGTAAATATTTAATCTCTTGATGGTGGTAAAGATGAAGGACAAGTTATTGAAATTATAATAAAGTACATGTTCCATTGATTATACACAAACTACTGACCTTTTTTTTATACAGTAAAAACCTAAATATTATTATAGTACAATTTGTTATCATTAATTTCTCCAAGGACAAAACCTAGACAAAAACATAATTTTTTGGGCGTTTGAAATAGTAATTTGTAGGCAAGAAATAGAGCTTGCTTGTGTGTGCGTGTCTTGACCTAGTGGTATAATGGTTAATATATGATATTAGAGGTTTCGTGTTCGAATTTATCATGACACGATCTTTAAATTTTCGTATTTAATAAAAAAATAGTGCTTGGTGACCAATCTCTATCCATTTTCCAGCTTTGGAGAATATATAAAAAATATGTAGGGGATGCCCTGTCCCTCTTCAGTTTGTGGGCCTAAATTGTTATGTTTATTTCCAAATAAATCCAAAGCAGGTATACCAAATTAATTTGACTATAATAAGCGTGACGCAAAAAGAGATATTAGGGGCCCCATTCATTTCACAAGTGGATATAAAGACACTATGTCTATTTTCTACTTATAACCAGTGAATCGCACCAATTGAAAATAAATTTTCTTTTAGTCTAATTCATATTACAATTTTCATTTTATTGATATGATTCTGCTCTCTTTGTTTCTCTATGGACAAAGCCATGATTGTAATCTTTCAAATATAAACAAGTAGTTCGAAATGATCACACGTGTCGCATTCTAATCCCAATCCCATTGGATGTATCTTGTAATTTCACAGATGAGCCTTAAATTTTCCTTATAATTTTCGTCATACATGTAGTGGTTGCTTAACTTAGTTTCGGACTCTACTTCCTTTTCTTGCTCCAATAAAAAAACAATCTTTATATATGTCTTACTTGTAATTTACACTTCCTTTTATTGTTTGGAAAAAGGAATTCATTATTAAAATTATTGTATTTAATAATTTATTCATATTTGATTCTCCCCAGAAGAACTGTAGATTTTTATCTTTGCTAGAAACCAATTAATAACCTAATCGTACAAAATTTCTCTATTTTTATCTCACTCACAGAATATTATACACGACTCAAATCTAATCGAAATGCCAAATACAAACAATAAAATATAATAAATAAATTATATCCCGAGAAAAGCGCAGAAAACACCACACTCACTCAGAGACGGTAAGCAGCGTGGAGCGCGAGAGCTTTGTGTTAGAGTACGAAGAACGGCGGCGTTCAACGCCGTCGTCGCCAAGATACCTATAAATACTCCTCTTTTCCAACGCCCCTACGTTTACCTTTCCTCAACCGGATTTCATTCTGCCCAACATTCCTTGGAATCAGAGACACCACCGCCCCCCTCTTTCTCTCTCTAGAATTAACTCCAGTTTTGATATCTTCTCACATCTTGCTTCATGCGGCGGCAATGGATCCGCCAGTAGGGTTTTAGCATCTGAACAATTTCTGCAAATACTGGACATGTTTTTTTAATTGTTTTGCCATTTTTGTTTAATTAAAAAAAAGATAACAAAAAATGAAGCAAAAGGGCGAGGCTATTCGTATGGGGAGGCTGCTGAAGTATTCGTTCATGGGGCTATTACTGTTTCTGGGATTGGTTTGCCTGCTCTACGGCTCACGCTTTTCCGGTGGTCTGCCACGCGGCGACGACTCATTCGATGACGCCGTTGTCGACCCCGTCACCGGGAGATTTGTGGTGAAGAAGGATTTCGATGAATTGTTCGACGATGAAGAGCGCAATCCCGAGGTCCCGAAGAGCATTCCGGTGAGGAAAATGTTGGTGTTATTTGCTACTGTGCGACACCGTTTTAGTGTTGAATTCAACCGCTCTATAATAGGTTTGTGGCGAGCTTGAATTTTGTGTTGTAGGTTTGTGATTTGAGATACTCGGAGCTGATTCCGTGTTTGGATAGAAATTTGATCTACCAAATGAGGTTGAAGGTAAATCTGAGCTTGATGGAGCACTACGAGAGGCATTGTCCGCCTCCGGACCGCCGCTTCAATTGCCGGATTCCTCCACCGGTTGGCTACAAGGTTTGTTACTTTTCACCTTATCACCAAATTTTTGCTGTTCTTTTTCAAGGATTGAGACGTCAGATTTGAGGTCGGAAATGTTAATTTATAGTTGAATTGTTATATTAGTTTGATTCAATGGTGTATAGTTTTTAATTCCAATGAAATCTTATGTTACAACTGTACTAGAAAATGGTAAATTGGGGGTAGTTGGAGTTTGGAATTTGCATGAGCTTGGTTTGTAACATTAGAAATGCATATCTGTTTTTCCCCTTTGTTGTTGAATAATGCCCATTACAATTCTCTTTCCATAGTTTTGATTCCAACGGAATTTTCTGTTAGAACTCCAGATCCCAATTAGATGGCCCATGAGTAGAGATCATGTTTGGAAAGCCAACATACCCCACACACATCTTGCAAAGGAAAAATCGGATCAGAACTGGATGGTCGTGGATGGGGAGAAGATCAAGTTCCCCGGTGGAGGAACTCATTTTCATTATGGAGCAGACAAATACATCGCGGCTATTGCAGGGGTGCGCATTATAGTATTCGTTAGTATGGTTTCATTGTTGGCTATGTAACTAATTGTTTCCATTTTCTGTAGATGCTGAAGTTTCCTGATGAAAGGCTTGATAATGGTGGCCAGATCCGGAATGTTCTTGATATGGGATGTGGGGTTGCGAGTTTTGGCGCGTATCTCCTCCCTCTGAACATCATAGCCATGTCTCTAGCTCCTAATGATGTTCACGAGAATCAGATACAGTTTGCGTTAGAGAGGGGCATTCCTGCAACTTTAGGTGTTTTGGGAACCAAGAGACTACCTTACCCTAGCAGGTCCTTCGAGTTAGCTCATTGCTCCCGTTGCCGGATAGATTGGCTGCAGAGAGATGGCTTGCTTTTGTTGGAATTGGACAGATTGCTGAGGCCAGGAGGCTATTTTGTCTACTCCTCACCAGAAGCTTATGCACATGATGTGGAGAATAGAAGAATTTGGAATTCTATGCATGACCTTCTGAGAAGAATGTGCTGGAGAGTCGTTGCAAGGAAAGATCAAACGGTGATATGGGCTAAGCCGCCAAGTAATAATTGCTACACAAGAAGAACTCGTGGAACTCTTCCAAATTTGTGTAGTTCAGATGATGATCCGGATGCAGCATGGAATGTGTCTATGAAAGCATGCATCACTCCCTATTCAGCAAGTATGAAATTCATTTTTCATTGTCTGATCATTTAAATCCTTTACTTGAAATGTTGGTTATGTTATTGGATGATCGTCAGGTTTTTTCCTCACACGAGTCGTTCAGTATCGCCTTCATGCATTTTAGTAGTGGAAAACTATAAATTTGAATAGTCCAGTCTTGCAAGAAAGTTTTGTGTTGATTGTAATTTCACTGTTTGAGAAATTTTAACCAATTTGTTGAGAGAAAACTTGAAAATACCTATATATTCCTTTACTTCAACAATTGACATGCCACATTCTTTTGGGAGAACAGAAATGCATCAAAGTAAGGGAACTTTTCTGGAACCATGGCCTCAAAGGCTTACATCTGCATCGCATCGATTGGAAGAAATCGGTATAAGTGCTGAAGCATTCCGGAAAGATACAGTGAGGCTTGCTCCCACCTTGCAATTTTGTTTGGATATGAAGTGTTTCTTTCGTTTTTGTCTCAGCTTGTGATAATGTAATACAGGACTTGTGGAGTTCCAGAGTTAATGAGTATTGGAAACAGATGAAATCTGTCGTGCAGCAGAACTCAATAAGAAATGTCATGGACATGAACTCAAACCTCGGGGGTTTTGCTGCAGCTCTCAAAGGCAAGGATGTTTGGGTCATGAACGTTGCTCCGGTAAATGCGTCTGTCAAGTTGAAGATAATCTATGATCGAGGCTTGATTGGAGCTGTTCATGACTGGTACGTATTCTGTCTAATTAACCTTTCTAGCTTCCTCATACCGCAGGCCATGATCATGAGATGAGGATGGTGATGTTTGCTTACCTATTCGTTTCATATGATCATTATCCTCGCATCTACAATATATTATATATGGCTCCTATATTATATGATTCATCTAGTGCCAGTGAGAGCTAAGTTATTTGAAAGTCATTCCATATTAGAAGCATTTGTGTACGATGTTCTAACGGGCATGATCTGGATCCGAAAAATATAAAACACCAAGAAAATTACAAATATGCCATTGGATAATATGGGTTTGAATCCAGATATTTGGGACCCGTCAGACAGTCTTACACAAGTTTTTATGAGGCGAGTTTCCCGGTTTTTGGTCCTATGTTGCTGATAAGGTCTACCCCTCCTCCCCATCTATATGCAGGTGCGAGTCATTTTCGACTTACCCTCGCACCTACGACTTGCTTCACGCCTGGTCAATCTTCTCAGAGATCGAGACGAGGGGTTGCAGCTCTGAGGATTTGTTGATTGAAATGGACCGAATGCTAAGGCCTGACGGCTTCATCATCATCAGGGACAAACCTTCCGTGATAAATCATGTACATAAATTCTTGGCTTCTTTGAAATGGGACAAGTGGTCCTCGGAGGTCGAGCCCAGCAGCGACGCTCTCTCCACAGGCGAAGAACGCGTTCTGATTGCAAGAAAACAGCTGTGGGAGGAGATTCGGAAGGTGTAAATCTTCCCTGTCTCAGCGGTAAATTCATTGCTTTCCATCTCTTGTTTCACTAACTGTGTTATAGAAAGTAAATGCCTTTTGTAATGTTCAGGTGCATAATGAGATGTTTAGATCATCCTAGTCTGTTGAAGGTCAGATTCACATTTTGATCTTGCTATGAACTTAGCAGTTTTAGTTCATCATATGTTCTGTTTGGGTCGGGGGATCTTCGAGCGGTGAACCTAGAATAGCCCAACTCTGTCTCAAACCGGCTTCAGCTACAAATTTTGTATGGTTTATCTAGTTGACATCTTGTTTTTACCTTTCATTTACCTAATAATATAACACCTCTCTCACACACACTGATTGTTGGTGTTTGCAAGAAATTAAATCTTCATATTAGTATTTCAAAGTTTTGAAAGAAATTAAATCGTGTACTCTCTCTATTCACCAAGAATGTGTCACAATTGCTTTATTCAATGTTCACAAAACATGTGTCATTTTTTTTTGGGACACCCATTTCTTATAATTCAGCTTCACAAACAATTATTATTTACCAAAAAATCACCAATAATTCACACTTAATTTTTATAATTCAACTCCAACCACTCATTTTTTATATTGTGATATTCTTTCTCCACTCAAATAATATCTATCAACATTTTATTAAAATTTTTGTTGTCCACCAAATGACACACATTCTTAGTGTGTGGACGGAAGGAGTATTATATATGGTAATCACAGGATGGTTGTGGCGGACCCAAGGGAGGTAGTGGGGGCATTGGGCCCATTGGATTTTTAAAAAAACACGAAGGGTATAATAGTAATTTTATATTTGATAATTAAAATATATATATTTAAATGTATAAAATATGTGGAAAATACTCTATAGAATGCTTAAAATAAATACATAAAAATTGAAAGGTGGCTAAACATAGAAAAGAATTGTTTGTTTTTTTTTTTTTTGTAGCGAAAATACCAATTTTGATTTTGGTTGACACATTAATTGTTTTTTAAGCATATAACACTAAGTTTTAATTTTCATATTAAATTATTATTTATTTTTAATTTTAATTGTAAAATTCTTTTTATGAATTTATAAAATTATGATTATTTAGATTCCAAACATTTTTGGACTCCCTGATCAAAATATCTGGATCCGCTAGTGCATGATAGGATCGTGAAAATTAGAAATTTTAAGTAGCCATTGTGTATTTGCGCCAATTATACGATGATGACCCCTTTAGCTGTTGTTGTTGATATGACATCCGTGTTATTTACATATTTATTTGTCAGCGAGAAAAAATAAATGAAGTTGTATATAATGGAATCTATTAAAAAGAAAACATCCCTAATAGAAAATGATTAACTAAAGATTATTAACCAAAATAATCAAATCTAAGTAGCTAATGTTTAAGAATTTCGTCACAGCCTGTATTTTTTTTTTTGCTCTCTCCCTCTCTCTCTCAGTGTTTTAATCGATATAACTGTACGGTTAAAAGGCTGATTTTACTGATACATTATACTCATACGTCTTACTGCTAATTAAAAATTTAATAAAACAACAGTAAGCTTATATCACGAATATATCTATCAAAGGTATTGCTCATTCATAACTTGAGTAACAGAAAAAACATAACCTTACAAGCTTTTCAAGATTTTTTTTTTTTTTTTTGGTTGAAAGAAAATACTCAAACTGTCTGTATCTAGAAAAGAAAATTAATTTCCCACCCTTGAAAAACGAAAATGTTACGCACAATGAGGAAGATCCCCTTCTGCGTACTTTGAAACTGAGAAAATCTGTACTCTGTTTGGCACTCTTGTTAGCAAGTCTTCGTCTTCCTTTTCTTCGTCTTTGGGGCAATGCAACTTGGTTCGGTTTCTAGAGACATCCGCTTGGTCCTGCATGAGGAGAGGACATCGACACATGTATTAAACAGGGAAGAAAGAAATCAATGAAAGGAAAATCAAGGTCAAGTTGCTAGGTTCACTGCCCGTCATCAAGCTGCCTTCGGCTTTCATGTTCCAGCGGAGAAAAGTTTTTGGAAGAATAGATGAAAGTGTTAAAACATACCCGTTGGATAGCTCTCTAGCTTCGTGCTCAGCCTCTTCATCTCCTGCATCTCACAAAAGAAACGACATTACAAGTTGGAAATCAAAGATTTCAGATTTTGTACTCGTCTCAAGAATTAGACAAATTGGACAAAACATAACATTTGAGTGATCAATCTATTCAAGTAGTAGGCCACAGTCATACAACTACTGAATCAAACGAAATTTCAAGGTTGCATTGTGCCTTTGCAACATGGCATATACCTTTCTTCTCAAATTTTTGTGTGACACGATTTGAAGATGAAAATATAATAGTACAATTTTGGAATAGGAGTACCAGCTGCTAAGACTAATTCTCCTTCACTCCCATAAGTCTGAGATATCGTAGATAGCTAAGCTTCAAATTTCTTTATCATTAGCCATTTACAAGCAATTTCATATCAAGAATTTCAACAATTCTAAATTCTAAGCGTAAAGATGCTAACAATTGGGAAATTTCTATCATAATAAAATGACTCGATATCAAATCCAAAACACTTAAACATTATTAACAAAAACCATCGACAGAATAGACATACCTTCTACACCATCATCATCAGCATCATCGGGTGCTGACTCGGAACCATCGCTCCATCTATCGCCCCCATCATCTTGGTCCCATCGTTCTCCCTCAGGAGGCATCCAAAACTCAGACTCATCTTCCATATCACTACTCTTGTCAGCAGGGAACCTCACTTCATTTACCATTTCATCAACATTTTTCTCTTCTCTCTTCTTCTTATTCTTCTGCTCCTTCAAACTCCCATCTTCATTCTTTTTCTTTTTTTTCTTCTCTTTCTCCTCATCCGGCTTCCCCACCTCGACACTCGTTGTTTCTTTCTCAGATTCAAATTTCTCTGATACATAATCAATTCATAACATAATCAACACACAAAATCACTAAAGCATCCAAATTTTACAACTGTTTCGCCCATCGACAAAAATATCCCATTTTCCACATTATTTTCAAAATAATGCACAAACCTAGCATGTTGAGAAACCGCTTCCCATTCATATGCTTCCATATATGCTCCTCCGATTTATTAATCGTCAGCCCCGTCAATTTGCACTCTAATTTGGAACTACAACACAGCCAAAATATAAGAAATTTCAATTCATCATTAATTTCAGAAATCCCATCAATCAAAATTAAGGCACTTTCCTCCATTAAACTATCATCAACCAAATTTGACGCTTATTCAGCACAAAACAATATGACATAATTCGATTCCTCCTTCCTGAGCTAAAACCCCAATCCAAAAAAAACGAAAGAAGTTACCTGGATTGGGGGTCCTGTCGGAACATGTTGAGCGGCGGCTTGTTGCGAGCCAGCGCGGCGTCGATGAGGCCAAGCCGACAGTGCTTGGACTCGGCGTAGGCGTCTCTGGCGTGGGCAGGCAGCTCATGGCCGGTCTCGACGCATTTGAAGCGGCCGTTTTCCAGTTTCTTGAACTTGGGCTTGCCGAGCAAATTGTGGCCCTCTTTCGGCTCGTCGGATTTAGGGTTTTCTTCTCCTTTCATCTTCCCCATTGCAGAAAAACCTCTAATTTTCGGTTAGGGCAAAGCAGCGCTTGTATGGTAATGATATGCGTGCTAACGTATTCTCTCCATCTTTGTATGCTGCGATTTTGTGGAAGATATGCAAACGCGAAATAGTGATATTGGGCCTTGTTGATGTTTATTTGGTACGAGGGCCCATACATGCAAGGCCAATTAATAATATCGACAAATTTGCCTCCCCTCTCTCAAACAATATGAACATTTTCATTTTTCTGTTGCCGCTAAACCCCTTAACATCAAAATTGATATGAATATTCTTCGAGAGAGAGAGAGAGAGGGATATATACACAAAACAAAATACTAGTTCATCACAACATATGAGGTAACGAATCAGATTCAGATCTATCTTCTTCTTCCACTCCCTCCACAGTCTCAGCCGTTTGATCCAAGACTTATTCGGTTTTTCAGGAATCGCGTAAATCCGCTTCTCATACTGGCCGTTGATCGCCTCCCCTATTTTCAACCTGCATTCTTCACCAAAAACAGTTAATCAGCCCACTTCAACAAAAAATTACAAGTTTATGACGAAATAACAACAAAATTACCGATTTTCTCTTGAATCAAATTCGTGTTCGTGGAAATTTTTGGCGCGTCACAAACGAAGATGTTGTTTGAGGCGAGAGGGAGAAATACATTTTGCGTGAATCCGCCGGCGAGGAATTGGCAGATATCAGAAATTTTTTCAGAGGAAAAGTATAGATTTTGTATATAGTGCAGAATGCACTCTGTAGAAGAAAGATAGAGAAGAATGTATTTCCTACTTTTATTCAAAAGAGTTCAAACTGATTACAATGAAGCGGCCATCTATTTATAGACATAGATGCCGTAGGAAAAGATACAGAAAATATAACCGCCTAACAACCACTAACTTCTTTAATAACAAACAAACGAGCTATGATTTATTCAATGAAACATATTTCATGCATGCGGTGCATGCGTCATTTATTCAATTGCAGCAGCGTGCGAGCATTCCAACTTCCACGTGGTACATTCAACTGCACTCCAACACACTTAGCTATCATGTACCACTTGTATCCACGCCGACACTGCACCACATTACTTCCTCTTTACCCCCCAAGCGTGGCATGGTGAAGATCCACCAAGCCGAGCTTGGATAACAAAGTACGAAATTGAGGTCCCGACACGCTTTAGTGAAGACATCGGCAAGTTGTTGATGAGTCGAGATATATAAAGGATTTAAGAACCCAACCTTGTATTGATCACGCACAAAGTGGCAATCTATGTCGAGATGTTTCGTTCTTTCATGAAAACTTGGTTCTTAGTTATGTGAATAGCGACTTGATTATCACATAAGAGAGGAATGGGACGAGGATAGTGAAACCAAAGTCACCACACATATAAGAAAGCCATAGTAACTCACGTGTTGTGGAGCTAAGTGCTCGGTATTCGACTTGGCGAAGAAGCAGACATCCGAGTATCGCTTCTTGCACTTCAAGAGATGAGGCAATCCCAAGAAATACACAATATCCGTTAACGATCGGCGAGAATCGGAACAAGAAGCCCAATCTGCATCACAATAACCTTTGAGCTTGTATGATTTCGGGAAGAAAAGAATAGTCGAGATGGACAACCTTTGAGATATTTTAACACATGAATCATGACATCCCAATGATGTTTACATGGATTGGAAACATATTGACCGAAATGTTGAGCGGCATGAGTGATATCGGGGACGAGTAAGGTTGAGTCTGACAACTTACCTACAAGCCTTCTAAATTTATCGGATCCTCGCATTGGCTCCGATCCATTCTTGGAAAGAGTAACTCACGGGGCAAAGGAGTCTTGGTGATCGACATCCGAGCAACCCCACGAATCAAGAAGGTCGAGAATATATTTGCGCTAGTTGAGAGAGGTTCCGGATGAACCACGCACGATCTCCATGCCCAAAAATATCGTGCGCTCCAAGATCTTTGATAGTAAAACTGCATTCAAATATTTCTTAACCATTATAGCATCCTCATTACACCCGTAATGAGAATGTCATCAACGTAAACAAGGAGACATATAAAGTCGATTCAGTACCCTTGACAAACAAGCGGTGGTCGTGTGAGGATTGGACAAAACCAAGTTTAAAAGGTGCGAGCAAAACTCGAATTCCATTCCTCGACGCTTGCTTTAAACCATATAAACTTGAACAAGTTTGTTTGCAAACTTGACCGAGCTTCGCATGATTATATCCCCGTGGAGGCACCATATATATTTCATCATGCAAGAAACCATGAAGGAAGGCATTGTTAATATCAACTTGATGAATCGGCCGATTGGACATAGTAACAAAGAATTAAAAACCTTACGGTGACCAATTTTGCCATGGTGAAAACACCTCGGTGTAGTCAATCCCATATGCTTGGTTATAGCCTTTAGCTACAAGTCGTGCCTTGAACCTCTCCTTTGTACCATCCGCATGCATTTTAACCTTGTACACCACTTGCAACCTATCGGCTTCTTCCTTACGGTAATTCGGTGATGATCCATGTATTATTTGTTTCAAGAGTGATAACTCCTGCTCCATAGCATCTCTCCATTCCGGATGAGCTAGCTTCTATAGGACCGTGGTTCATGTACATTGGTTATGCGAGCAAGAAAGCGCAGTGTATTGTGGAGTAAAACATGGGAAATTTGATAAGGAAATGTGGATGGTGTAGTTGAACCGAGATCACGAGCGATGATGGTGAACTTTGTGATCTTGTGAGAATGATATCGTTGACAAAATCTTTGATCCATGTAGGAGGTTGAGTCTTCCTCAGGCTTCTTCTAATATTGTTGGGACCGGTATATCATCATTTTCCACCGACTTTTTGTGATCCGAGGTGTGGACATCTGCGAGGAATCAAGGAACTCATCATCGATCGGAAACTCACACGATCGGTGTGATTATTTGTAGCCAAATTGGATGTTAATCCTTTATCCCAACTCGGTGAAGATGAAACGGATAAACATGAGGAATAAACTTCACATCCCTACATACAAAGACTTGAGAATTATCCATATCAAATAAGAGATATCCTTTATGAAAGGCATGTCCCGAAATATACTTTTCAAGCATCGACTATCAAACTTCAACTTGTGTGGAACATTATTTGCAGCATATGCAAGACATCCGAAAGGATATATATTATCCATTGAAGGTTCTTTTCCAAACAACAATGAGTAGGGACACTTCAATTTAGAACTTGACTAGGCAATCTATTGAGAAGCCAAGTAGCGACAAGCAAAGAAAATGTCCGAATTTATGGGGTATATTGCTCTCAAACATCAATGCTCTAGCAATTTGCAATAAACTCCTATGTCTTCTCTCAACTATCCCATTTTGTTGAGGAGTATATACGCAGGATTTTGATGCACAACACCATGTTCACATAAAAAACCTTCCACGGTTTTATTAACAAACTCGGATCCATTATCCGTGCGCAAAGTTTTGATGATTCTTCCAAATTGAGTCTTAATCATCTTGAAAAACTATTTTATCACGTAAAATACTTGATCCTTGGAACTAATTAAATAAGTCCGGTCATTCTACTATAATCTTCAACAATGGTAACCATGTATCTAACATTGTCTATGCATTCACATTATAAGGCCCCAAACGTCCATATGTACCAATTCAAATAATGAAGTAGTTCGTCTATGTAGAATTGGGAAAGATAGCCGAGTTTGTTTAGACTTAGCACATACCTCGCAATCTTTTAGTATTTCCATATCTGCAGTTGTTGCTTTCCCTTTGAAAATAGGTATCGATTCATCGTGTTGATCGATGGATGCCCCACCTTATATGCCACTCCTTAACCTTCACCGAGTCCATAGTTCTGCGTTGCATCTGTTCCTTTTCCCAATGATGTACAAATTACCAGCAATCTCCCCATTCCCATCACATGATCGACTTTACACTTTGAATCATGCAATGAGTCTTCAAGAATAGACATCGAGCCTCACTATCCTTTGTCAATGAGCTCACGAAATCAAGTTATGAGTAAACGATGGTTCCAAAGTGACACATTTTAAGGATGATCTCCTTTTAATTTCCACATTTCCTTGATATAACACTTTCTTCACGCTTCCATCCGGTAGATGTATTTCTTTGCACTTCCAATTTTGTTTTATCCTTCATTAGTTTAGGATTACAACATATATGCGTACTTGCTCCGAATCTATGATCCATTGCTCCTTCTCTATACCATTTAGAACGCGAAAGCAAAGTGTCCTTGGAATTCTTCCCGATCACTGGCTTATCACGAATCATATTTGCATTAAAACTTTGTTGATTTGACTTATCACTTCCCTTACTCATCCACGCCCATGCACTTTGCTAATTCATCTTGAACAAGTTTTCCAATTTCAACACTGTTTTGGATAATGGTTTTCCTTTCCATATCTGCTTTCATCATTTGGATGTTACGCAAAATTGATTCTCAATTTTCCTCTTGCTTCCTTTAGCCTTTTGAACCAACTGGGAATCCATGTAGTTTAAAACATTCCTCTCTTCATGCCCGATCTCTTACAATGATTGCGATACATATTCAATTTTTCTTCTCGCTTCTCCTCGGTTTGAAGTCGCATCGCTTTCCTTGGATGTTGCTTACGCCCACGTGTTGCCGTCCAACGTTCATGGCTACAACACTACCGACTTGGGGAATATGTCATTTGACAATTTCGATCCTCAACTTGAAGAATCAATGAATATGCTTTGTCAACGTTCGGTAATGGATCCGAAATAAAATTTGATTTCTAGGCGCTCATAACTATCATTTAACCCATTCAAAATTGCATGAGTCTTTGATTCTCTTCTCTTTCCACGGTGAACTTCGAGCATCACATGAAGCGATTAATGGTGGCAAAATCATATCTAGCTCACTCCACATGGCTACGAGTTTATTAAAGTATCTGAGTACACTTTGATTACCTTGATTGAAGCTGCTTATCTCTCTTTGAAGTCCGGCAATTTTGGACCGTTACTCTCCCAAATCTACGGTTTAGTGCTTCCCAAAGACGCTTGGTGGAGTCGATATGAACAAAGGCATCAACTAACTCCTTCGATATTGAATTGATGATCCGGGATGAGATCATGTAGTCACCTTAATCCAAGGCTTATAGTATGGTGATTCCTCATTCGGCTTGGCTAAACTTCCGTCTAATATCTCGACTTGCTCTTGGCACCCGGTGCTCTTCTAATCGATCTACTCCAATTTAGGAAATTACTCCCATTCGGTTGAGAATGTACGGTTGCATTCGGGGTGATCGCATTATGCGGTTGCAATGCCTCTTCGATCGCTTGTTTCGATCCGCATGTGGATCCGGAAAAACTTGTCGTCTTCTAATCTCTTTGCTTCCATTTGCTTGCTCTTCATCTTCCGATTGAATCCTTCCTCCTCTTGACAATCTCACTCCATCCAACTCTTCGATTCTTTACCATATTTCTAAGCAAGACTTTAAACTTGCTCGATACCATATAGATTTTGTATATAGTGCGAATGCACTCTGTAGAAAGATAGAGAAGAATGTATTTCCTACTTTTATTCAAAAGAGTTCAAACGATTACAATGAAGCGGCCATCTATTTATAGACATAGATGCCGTAGGAAAAGATCTGAAAAAATATAACCGCCTAACAACCACTAACTTCTTTAATAACAAACAAACGAGCTATGATTTATTCAACGAAACATATTTCATGCATGCGGTGCATGCGTCATTTATTCATTGCAAGCAGCGTGCGAGCATTCCAACTTCCACGTGGTACATTCAGCTGCACTCCAACACACTTAGCTATCATGTACCACTGTATCCACGCCTTGGCACTGCACCACATTACTTCCTCTTTAAAAAGAGATGGATTTTGCTATTTCCATACAAGCAAAAAGTAATCTGAAGGCTTGTTTGGGCAGGCTACAGGTACAAATCTCTCAATCAGGATCACCATCATTGCTCTACCGTACGAAAGGAAATTATGTCAAGCAAATTGAATAGTGAAGAAATGAAAAGAAGGAATGAAATGAGAGAGAAAGGAAAAATAAGGAGAAGAAGAGAGCACAAGTTCTGGCAGAGAAGAGGAAAATAGCATAAGAGTTGTCAGAGTGAAGAATTAAGGTTTAGCACTTCACTTGATATAAAAACATTTCTAAAAAGTTTATAATATAATTGATAGTGTTCAAATAATTTCGGATTTAGACTTATTTACCCTTAAAACAATATATTAGTTCCATGTTATTCTAGCAACACTATTCCTAAGCTCCTACATGAACTCTACTTATAACTTAGTATTAGCTTTTCTGTTCAACTTTTCAAATGCAAATCTCAACTAAGTCAATCTCTATTATTTGAATTCTTAAAATTTATTTCTCTCTTTTTATCATAAGCAACAATTATCTTTAGTAGACTTACTGCATCCTCTTTTATATGATATTTTATTAATATAAATCCGTATCAAAAGTAATCCAATGTGAAGTCTGATTATGAGTCCAAATTAATCGATAACAGGCCCAGGCTAGTGAGCCCAATTTTCAGAGCTTTTATGTGATCCAGAGACCCAAATTTCTATGTGCTTCAAACTCTAGATTAATACATTATTAACTACTAGCTAATAAAGTCGAGAAAACAATTTTTTTTTGTTAATTAAATACACATGGTGGACTCGAATCCGAGACCATTAACCTCGGATATTAATCACTAGACCAACATACACCCAACACAAATTTTCTTGTTATTTCATGTAGATAATTCAATGTAGCAAAGTTTCTTAAACTTTATGCACAGAAGTAAGGAAAACACTAATATGAAAAGCTCAAATAAGTGTATGATTTATTTTAAATAAATATATACATAAGCAAAACGTCCGTGCGAGATTGCTGTTTTACAAATTTTTAGATATTATTAATATAATCATAACTTCATCAATTAAATGCAATGTCAATCGATTTGCTAGGTCTTTCCAAAATTAAACGATTCCATTAATCATAATAACGGCTCTCGTGGCGATGTAGCAATGCCATGTTGCAAAGTGTCCATAATTGGCAGAGCCAAGACTGTAACAATATATATTCCATATTAAAGAATACTATTGTTGAATAAGA
This sequence comes from Salvia rosmarinus, assembly GCA_036937905.1. Lineage (NCBI taxonomy): Eukaryota > Viridiplantae > Streptophyta > Magnoliopsida > Lamiales > Lamiaceae > Salvia > Salvia rosmarinus. The sequence goes on along the minus strand of CM072813.1, from coordinate 109,486,388 downwards.
TAATTAAGCATCAAATTATAGTAAATGACATTAATTCAATTATAATATTAGTATGTGACTTAAAACACAATATTATATGAAAAGATGTTAGTGTAAATGCAAGTTAAACATAAAATTAAAAGCTCGTTGGAGCTGATTTGTTTAAGATCCAAACGAGCATTCAGAACAAAATGCACCAATGCATAGGCAGCAGCTGCTGAGTAAAACAAAAAAACACTACTAGCAAAATCAATTACATTACTAAATACCACAGTGAATCAAAGTGGATAAGCCCTGTTTTAGATACTGTCATTATGAGGCTAAATAGATACATTAGGCGTGACGCCTCTCTCTCTCCTCACCCCCCCAAGAGAACACCATACTTTACATGATAATTAGCATATAATCACTGACGATATCCGTCAGGAAGGGCAACGACCCTGTGGAATGGCACCACTCGTTGCGGTAAAGATCCATCCTCTTCATCATCGTCGAATTCCACAACATAACTGTCAAGAGCCAAGAAACAGAGTTTGGTACTCAGAATTTCATGTCATCCGAGGAAAAGGGTATGGTGTGAGGGGAAAAGAAGAGGTGCAGATCTACACTCAGAATTTCATGTGATCCGAGGAAAAGGGTATGATGTGAGGGGAAAAGAAGAGGTGCAGATCTACTTACTCATCGATTTTCCTCTGCACGATCAGGATTTTACGAGCATCGAGTTGTATGTGAAAAGCAGTAGTTAGTTCGCTCTGTTTATATAGGTAAATGTGATCAATGACAGCAACAAATACCTTACGAGACTGGCATACAGTTGCTTTATACAGCGCTGTGGTCTCTGGATAAACCGCCAAGACATGCCTTCCGGTAGGAAAGTCGGGGATGCTGGATAGATCGCTACGTTTAGGGAAAGGTATGATATGAGACATAGGCAGCTCGTATTTTCTGAGAGCAGAATTTAGAAATTGTTAGCTGCACAAATTATATAGTAAATGTCTCAGAACTCCATAACAAAATTCAACCAGTAATTTCATTACTAAATGATCGTGATCTTGACTTCCATGGGTGAATATAAATCTCTTCATAAAGAGACAAAAGCAATAAGACAATTAGATGTTATTAGTCTGCAGAACCTAATAAGTAATAACAACCACCAAATAATCGCACCTATGAGCATTTAGTTCTTCTCATTTCATATATTAAAATGCCTTTTGGCAGTAGATTAACAAACTATCTCTATACAAACAATTGTATCATATATAAATACTAATCTATGCCCTAATACTTGTTAAGAAACTTATTAAGTGATCAAATTTTAAAACACTGATCTATATTTCCAGATATTGCCCTGAATAAGGACAAACAACAAAACTATTTTTCATGTCAATAAACAACCTTCAGTGAACCATTTTGACCTCAACACTAAGAACATAAAATTTAAAATAAAATAAAAACAACACTAAAATATAAATAATCTTGTCTGACGAAAAAATTACAAGGTGTTGTGCAGAAATCACCAATAGTATAATAAAAAGTTAGGAAGGTATTCACCTCTGAACAGTACTCTCTTCATCTTCACCTGGGTCCTCGTCCAGAACTTCAAATCTACATGAATTAAATTATGAGACGCAAACAGAATATAAATTAATGTACTCCCCCTCTATCCTATTTAAAATGTCTCACTTTCCTTTTTGGGTTGTCCCATTACAAATGTCCCATTCCATTTTAGGAAATAATTATCTCTTCAAAAAATGTGGGCCCTTCCCACTTTTTAACACTTTAACTACTTTATACATTTCTCCTAAATACCCGTACTCAAAAGAAATGGGACACTTTAGGTGGGACGGAGGGAGTACTTTGTTAAAAAAGCCAAAATAACTTAATGATAAGGAAGATCTCCTCAGTAGAGTGTGCAAAGCCGGGACTGGGAGCAGCACTTACTCTCTTGTTTCCTTGTCAAAATGGATTACTTTAACCACCAACCACTCATCCTTTCCAGAATTCTCTTGAGTGATCCTGGCTGCCACCTGAATCATGTAGACAAAAGAACTCAAGAGATGTGAGCAAGTCTAGGCCATAGCAATAATCATGTGAAAACAGCAAGACTAGAAAGGCACCAATACTCCAAATACCAAAAAAAGGAAAATTTGACAAGAAAAACGAGGATCAAGAGTGTAAGCTAGGCATGTACTTGTTCACCCTTCAAACTCGCCAAAGACTCCAGGTGACTTCTCATTGAAGGAGACAGTCTCGGGACTTCTGAATCAGCCTTTACCCTCTTCTTTTTCTGCTCACTACCTTCTGTGATCCATGAAGTTCTTAAGTTATATCAATGGGTAGAGGATGAGTTAAATGGACAACAGAATACAAATATGAAATGTGAGTTGACAATTTAGATCCCATCTGCTAAGTTCCAATTGTATCACATTGCACCACCTTGTGTTGCATTATTCATAAACAGCGCATGCAATTTCCTTCAATAACCGGAAAGTTATTAACTGTTTCCCATGTTATCTCTATTACTCATGTTTATTTCTTATACCAATTAAACAAAGTTTATGATATGCCTAGCTTCAGCAGACCAGTATAGCTTCGACAGTCATCAAATCTTGAATGACAAAGAGATCCAATAGTTACTATCATCAAAGATTAATTTTTGGAAGGTTACAAACCTATCCGTCTCCTGTGTTGTCCTTGAGTTCCAGAAGGCATTAATGCATCCAGTTGTCCTAACAATTGACTGGAAATACTGCAAGGATGAGGAAAAATAGGAGCTGAGATATCTCGCATTTTTAGATGAGTGGTTATTATCTGTAAAATTTGAAAAAAATATCATTAAACATGGAGTGTTTTGTCTATTCGTGCGCTAGGAAAGGTGGATTTTAGGGCATATAGTTGTGGAATACTCATACAAGATGCAGATACCAACTTCAGCGGCGTCTTTGGCTTATAGCCATTATGTTTGTATGAAATTTCGGGAACCAAATCTACACATTCAGAAAATACGAACATCACTGTACAATTCAAACATACCTCACTTCACTCTCTGACAGATCTTTGGCTTTATCATATAACATCTTAAGCTTTGATAGTGAAGAATCACCAGACTTTTCAACCACCTCCTGAGCTGCACCCATAAACAAAAAAAGAGCAAAACGGACAAAGAATGCAAAGTTACTGAATGCTCAAATAATAAAGAACAGAAATCAAGAGCCTTTTTTTTCAATAAGCTTGCAACCAAAGTATATGGAAATAGTTCATCATTCTCTTCTACCAAATTATATGGTAAAAGTTTGATATTCTTCATATACATTATCACAATTTACACTCATGTGTTCCCATATTCATCGTGAACAAAAAAAGTAAGGCATGAAATACACAACAAACCACACTGGAATCAGTCATTACATCAAGGGCTTTGTCTCACTGCTGGTACTGCAATATACGCTTAGACTATGGACACTTTCTAAACAATAATGCACGACCTCATAGAAAATAATTGAGGTTCAGCGGCAAAATTAAGAATTTGCGACATAAACACATACAAGCTTTAACTGTTTAACATAATAACTCCCTCTTTCCTTAAACACACATCATTGGCCACATGTAGAAGGGCATTTCAGTCCACAATAAGAACTGCACATATCAGTCGAAAATCCTTAGAACACTATTTACAAAACGTCAGTTGGTAATCACTTTCAGATTTTCATAGATCGGCATAGTGAATTTTGGAGACAGTAAAGTTAGAAACAACCCGAGCTCTCAATCAAGATAAAAGCTCGTTTGAACTCGACTGAGTCACTCATTGCCTTATCAGATCAAATCTTCCCTTAAATATGGAAGCTAAACTCGAGATAACCCAGCAATCAAACAACAATTAAACAAAGCACACATACAAAAAAACAGTATAATCTTTCGCTGAGCTCGTTATCAGTCAAACAAATCCCAAGCACACGAATTTAGCTAATTAATTCGAACTTAACACCATTCTGAGCTTCTCTGCAACAGCACACATAATAAACCAAAATTCACCAAACAGACAAACTCAACAAGTGTCAGCAACTTCCAATTCAAAAATCCAAGCCTGTAACCGAAACAGCATATAATACAAACATAATTAAAATCATCATTAACTCGCACAATTTCACGCTTAATTGTGCCAACAATGATTTCTAATTAAAGGCAACCAATAATTCTGATCAAATTAACTGTCCGATCGAGAAACAAAAAAAATCAATAATGTAGAAATAAGAAAAATAATATTAAAAATTTCATCACGAACTCACATATCAACTTCTTGTGCATCTTGTTGATATCGAGGAGCACCTGCTCCTGCTCTTTCCTCAGCCGGTCGAGCTCCTTCGAGTTGTCAAGGATTCCGGCAATGTCCTGGGACGACATCGTTCCGAGCCAACTCGGAGATCCCGCTAACTCAGCAGCTTCGACGGATTGAAGGAAAGCAAGCAATCTGAAGAATTTCAGCTGCGCGTATTCATCTGATCGAGAAATTCTGGAATACTTAATCAAATAGTATAATTTATGATTTTTTAGGGGGTGTGTTAGTTTAGGAATTAAATTTGGAGGCAGGGTCAAACATGGAAGTGTTAGATGCGCTGCATCGTGTCGCGTCGCTTGACGTTGACTCACCAGCCAGATAGGCTCGGCCCTCGGTGCCTTTTGATTCAGCACTGTTACTATTGGACACTGTTTTACGTGTATAATAATAAGTGTGTCAGTGTGTTTGTGTATATATATATATATATAAATGGAATTTATTTTCGTTAAAAAATTGTCACAGGAACAATGAAAACTTGAAATTGTATATTTATGTGGAAAATATATCATTTATATCTCAGTTTTAAACTCTTTAACAATCGTGTTTCAATGTTGATGAAATGACAAATATATATATTATATATATATATATATATATATATGCAATATACTATCAATATTATTAACAATTCTACTATATCATTCAATTTTTAACAATTGAGTGCTGACTTAGCATGACATAAATGCACGTATGAGGACAATGCCAAAGATAAGAAATATGGTTAAAAATGTAATATATCGTAAAAATGTTGAGAGGATAGAATTACTAACAACATTAGGTAAAATATAAAATGATATTTTTCCTAGATATAAATACAAGTAGGAATTGAATAATGTGGTCTTTCTATAAGAACATATTGAGTACATTAAAGCTTAACTATTCAAATATGACCTGATTTGTGTATATATGAATATATTATATTAATCGAGTTCGGCCTATATTAGACAAATTTTGAAAAAATTAAATAAATTCAGAATCGAGTATCCGTACAAACTTTGCATAGTTATTTATAATTAAGATACATAGATCTTAAAATTTTACAAGTGGGACAAAAATGAGTAAGATGGCCAACGGTGCACATTTAATTAACATATGCCCAATTAATTTGATTAAACCAACCCGCTTTTGTTCGGGTAATTCGGACAGGATCCGGTCCAAATGTCGTTTTCAGCCTGCATGGGTCAAACTCAAGGTCAAAGGCTTTTAATTATTTAGGTAGGACAAAAACAAAGCTATATCCAATCAAATCAAACAATTTAAAGAAGCCATTTGGATTACAATATGACTAAACCTAATATACTATTTGGATTACAGTATGACTTTTAGGAAATAATTATCTCTTCAAACCTAACTTTTTATACTTTAACTTTATTTTAAATAAAGATGAGTAAATTTTACTAAAGATGAGAAAAAGGCTAATTTTTTTTATTAAATAATTTGAACTTTTAAAGCGAAACTAAAAGAAAATTACATTTAAAGATTGTGTTCTTATTTCAGAATGCAATTGTAAATTGTTGCCAAACTTCCCATTTTATCGTATACTTAATATAAAGTATTTATTTCTTCAACTTTTAGTGTAATAATTAGGAAGTAATAAAACTCAAATTGCTCAGTTCTCTGGTTTACAGTTTTGACGGTTGGACTTTGGAGACAAATGACATATTCTTTCAACATTTTGTTTAAAAATAATTTTGATTCGACAGTGAAGTTTACATAAAAGATAAATATTACACATAACGTATTTTACTAGTTACTATCTGTATAATAGCGATTTGGAATTATATTCTAGATGTTATTGATAGAAGTGATTTTTCAAGTGTACAATATAAATAAATAAATAACTCCAAGACTTACAGTTTCTTATATAAATAAATTTCATTAAGAAACAGCATATTTCAGTTTAACAACGACAGATTATCAAATTGCAAATAAAACATAATAATTGCTTTTCTATATCTAATATGTTTTATATACTTTATAAAATAAATACCAAATAAAACATAATAATTGCTATTCTAAATATAATGTGTTTATATACTTTATAAAATACATTCCAAATTAAACAGAATAAATGCTGTCTCTCTTGTGTGTAATTAAAATGAAGAGGCCCACCAGCTATTGTCTTCCGCCGAAACCACAGAGTTTTGATTAATCAAGACCAAAACTCTTAAATCAGTAAATCACAATAATTGCAGTGGGTTTTTGCTAATTTAATCTCATTCGTTTCATAATAACAATCTCCCTTTGCCTTTGAGATCTCCATCATTCTGATTCTGCCATTGCTCTGCTTTTTCCTTCCTTCGGATTTCTGCCTTTTGTCACACAATTTCAGCATCATTTGATTCCAGCCCCACTTATTATTTGAAACCTCGACTTGGTCGGCCCTATCAGATTCAAGATTCCTAAAAAAGCTGACACCCAAACACCCTACATTTCCATTCCATGAATTATTGAATCCTAATTATAGGTTCTGTCGTTTAAATATTGAATCTTTTTGTTTGATTCTTGTCTGTGATGTTTTCTTCGCAAGGATGGATTTGTGGTGGTGACTTTTCTCCATGAGTTATTTGTGCATCTTTCAAATGAGTCATAAATTTGTTATATATAATATATTATACATATATATGAGTTTTTCTCATTGATAGGATTCAAATATGATGATGGGCTCTTATGAAATTATTTTGGTTGTGAATTATGATTGACTTTTGGGCATTTTACTTTTGGAGGAGAAGAAAAATGTTTTTGTCAGCAGTTTCTGTGGTGTTGGATTGATGGAATGTCTGAAAATGGAATCTTTAATTCTTGAAGGAATGGAATCTTGAGAGATAGTGGTATGTGAAATTTGGGCATTGGCTGCTCATCTGCTGCAGAGATTGTGAGTCGAATGGGTACCCCTATACGAAGGACCACAATTTCTAGGTGTCATTTCAGCTCAAGAACCATTTGTTTAAGCTAAATTTGTTCAAATTATTTGAGTTGTTCGTGATGGTGAATCAATGGTCGTCTCCTTGCTTTTGCAGTGGCTGGCATTTGAGAAGAACAAATGAAACAATGAGGCTAATTATAACGACTTTTGTGGGGATTATATTTGGCTTCTTTTTAGGCGTATCCTTTCCCACACTTTCATTGACAAAGGCAGGAAGACTTGGCTTTTACTATTGTTAAATTTTTACTAGTTTGCTACTTGATTTTTCTTGCACTCTTGTTTGACTTTTGGTGAGACTTATAAAGATGGTTGTGTTGTGTGCTTTGATCTTTTTTCAGGTTAATTTTTCATCAAATATATTTCCTTCTGTTGATCTTACTTATATCGAGGACAAGTACTCGGGTCTCTCGACTCAAGCACTGTTAAATGTATGGTCGGCTCTCAAAGTAAGGAGAGGTATCTCGCGCAAATATAACAACACTAAGGTAAGCAATATCATTTTGGGCGTGGTTTCATGAAATCATTATGTGTTTGGTATGAACAATTCTAATGATTCGTGTTAAATGATGCTTTAAAAGTCTGAGAGGATTCATATGATTTCTTGATTTCAACACTTTTAGACTCTTTTAGTCGACTCTACCTAAGCTTGAATTGAACTTTTCATGTATCTCTAAATCAAGTTCTTTCTTGGCCTCATCTTTGATAAGCCCTATCTAAGATAAATCAGAAACATAGTTGTGTATTCTAAATACTGGAGCAATCTTTGGTGACTCGAAAAGATTTCAAGAATTTTCATTTTCTTACTTGTGGGTGATTGTACGCAGATCTGGGTTCCAACCAATCCTCGAGGTGCAGAGAGACTACCATCTGGTATTCTAGTACCCACCTCTGATTTGTACACTCGCAGATTGTGGGGTGTTCCTGGTGAGGTGTGTATTCTTCTCCTAAACTTCATATTTTAAGCATGTTTATAACTTTCAATTCCATGTGAATTGTGTACTGTTGTCTGATAAGGAGCTCGATGTTGCAGGACCTAATTGTTAAGCCAAGATATCTCATCACCTTTACTGTTGGTTACGACCAGAAAAACAACATCGATGCTGCAGTGAAGAAGGTAAACTAGAAGTCGTCCCTTTTTCTCTCTGCTAAACGGTTGTTTTATGTAAATTCCTGACAAAAGTTGTACAGCTGACAGAGAATTTCCAAGTTTTGTTGTTTCACTACGATGGCCGGACAAGCGAATGGGATGAATTTGAGTGGTCGAAACGGGCTATCCACGTTAGCGTGAGGAAGCAAACTAAATGGTAATTTGTGAAAGCAATTCCTTATGCGCTCTTTCTAATGTTACTAGCTAAAGGGTGCGCGGGATGCACGTGAGAGTACGAATTTCAATACAAAAAATAAAACCTATATACATATTAAATCACTAAACTATCTTTAGAAATTATAATAAGGATATAATAGATGCATCAAAATTTGTAAGAATACATACCTCTATAAGATGGAAAACATGAAGTATGTCGTGCTCATGTTACTAGGTGGTACACAAAGAGATTCTTACATCCGGACATTGTGGCCCCGTACGATTATATCTTCATCTGGGACGAAGACCTAGGGGTTCAGAATTTCAACCCAGAGGAGTGAGTGAAAATAGGTCGCTTCGACTGTCATTTTATGAAGCTTGAGATGAAATTGTTTGCTGATGCTATGTCGTCCATGACAGATATATAAAGCTGGTGAGGAAGCACGGCCTAGATATTTCACAGCCCGGTTTATCCCCCGACAGTGGCATGACGTGGCAGATGACAAGAAGGCGAGAGGACACTGAAGTTCATAAGTAGGCATAACTAAACGTTTCGCCTCTTAATCCGCTGCCCTATTGAGTGTCAAAGTTATTTAATCTAAAATTTGCTACTTTTTTTACTTACAGGGACACAGAGGAAAGACCGGGCTGGTGCACAGATCCTCATTTGCCACCCTGTGCAGCGTATGTGGATAAACAAGCATTTTGTTTAAAGATCCGTTTTTTACTCATATGATCCTACATAGTTCAAACATTCAACTTATCAAGATATTTTTCATTTTTGTATGCAGATTTGTTGAGATCATGGCCCCCGTTTTCTCCCGGGATGCATGGCGTTGTGTATGGCATATGATCCAGGTATTTTTCACGATGTTTCTTGAAAGTATTTCCAACACCCCCACCCTCCCCTCCTCTTGATTTAAAGATTTGAACTTTCTATGCTGCAGAATGACTTGGTCCATGGATGGGGTCTTGATTTTGCTCTTAGAAAATGTGTAGAGGTTAGCTATAACTTTCTATAGCATGAAACACATTCCTCCATTTCTCTCTCCCGTAACTCTCTCTCTCTCTCTCTGTAAAACAGCCTGCTCATGAGAAAATAGGAGTTGTAGATGCACAATGGATAGTGCATCAAACTGTTCCTTCTCTAGGGAATCAGGTAAATATGCTAAATGTCATCCACAGGTAGGTTTTACCAACACATCTTCTGCGAACCCTCAACTCAAAAACACGAGTTTTTCATTTGCAGGGTCAAGCAGAGCAAGGCAAGGCGCCATGGGAAGGGGTAAGAAACCATATACCAACGAACGTTTATATACATATTGCACGAAAAAGTTGTAAAGCGTGTTCTTGTTTTGTCGACTTAGGTGAGGGAGAGGTGTAGAAACGAATGGACTATGTTTCAAGATCGCATGACTGCAGCTGAGAAAGCATATTTTGAGGCCATGGGTATCGATCCTCCTAACTCCACAGCTCGTCGTTAGGTCGTTGGAAAAAGGGTAGAAGCATTATGGGTTTGGGTGGTGTTTGTATGTATCAACCTAACCGTGCTTCATCTTCTATTCCCGACTGTATTTTGCCCTTTTCCTGAAAGGTTACAAGAATTGAGAGAGAACTGTAGCCCTGCTTGAGATCGTCTCATTATATTTCTGCGGCTTCATTTAGTAATTTTGAATTTACTTTTTTACTCAAGAATATGAATGTGGGACAAAATTGATACCAAAATATATAATCTAACCAATTGAAATTTATCGTCTTCGGGTCCTTGTATTTTTTCATTTTAAAAAAAAAAAATGGATCTGAGAATGTAAGTCTAGAAATAAAATTCTATATAGTACAACATATAATGTCAATTTTTTTAATTAAAAAGATCTATTCAATACTCATGTTTACTTATAATTCATTATACAACTATCATCTTTTTGGTAATACTATTCCTTGTATCACAACTTACACCACTGCAGATAACATTGAAGTTCCATATGCTTGGTTTAAATTAAATTCAATCATAAATTTGAATATATATGTTTTTTTTTGTTAGTTAAGGTTATAAAAGAATTTACCAAAATTGTAAATATCGATTCAATGTGAAGTTGTAATTATGAACATATTGGGCTATTCTGTTTTAGCATTATGAACAATTATTCTTTCAAAGGCCCATTTGAGATATAAAAAATAATAATTGAGAGGCCATTTGAGATAAAATAGTACTAATAATTTAATTTTCTTTAAACATTTTTTTTAGTTATAGTCTACACCAAACAATAGAGTTGGCAAGTTAATTTGTATTAACTAGATATAGGTGAACACTTTTGGACTGGCTATATGCTTATTATTATCGTTTTGTTGAGCAAACAGGATACCTAATTTAAAGTGCAAAGATTCATAAAATTAATTATTCGATGTTTCACTCAAATCAGTCCAAAGTTACTTTTAATTTGATTTGATAAATAAAACAAACTAATATAAATATAATTCGATAATGTTGTACGTTCGAGTTGATGTTAACTTGCTTATTAATAGTATGTAACATATCAATAATACATGTGTCATTTTTTAGTAGGTATAAAATTATTTGATAGTAGTTAAAATGAACAAAGTAGACTTATAGGGCATATCTATGGTTCATTTCCGCAGAAATAAATAAATAAAATTGTTCAGCTCTTTTTGGTTTAAACTGTTCAGATTTTGAGCCCCGCCAATACCAACTTTCCTCACTTTTTATGGACTTCTTTTCACCTAATTTTTAACTTTGTCCTTTTTTTTTTTGAAACTTACACAAAAGTTAGCTTCAAAAATACTTATAAAATCCAACACAAATGGAAAAAGATTGAACTAAAGATGCTGCACTTTTTAGATAAATAATATTTTTATCCGTTCATAGTGCGGACGGATATATCAGAGTTTTTGTGTTAAGAAAATAGATACATACGTGTTCATCTTTTTTTGGGAGGTGTTCATTATATATGAATATCATAATCTATTGGCGAAATCATATTTAAATATAGCATGAGATGAAATAATTTAAACAGAATATTTAATACCGAAATACTCAAACCTAATAAAATACCAAATAAGAAATAGTATACGACGATCAAATAAAGTGTATACATATCTTACCTTCATTCCATTTACTTATAGATCCGAATCATTTAATATATATATATATATATATATATATATATATATATATTTATATTTATTTTTTTATAAAAAGTTTTATGTTATTCTTTATAGCCCGTTTGCTTAGGTCAACTATTTGTCGCGTGTATAATATTTCCACTGATCTTTTTATTGGGTCTATCAACCTCCTCGTGGACAAATTTTTTTAAATTTTTTTATGGGTATATTTTCATTATTTTTTTCAAAATTTTTAAAAGCTATGTTTTCATTATTATTTATTATAGCAAAGGACAAAAGTGATTTTGAAATTAAATAATAAATTTTAGTAATTCACAATCAATTATCATATGAAAAGCAAATATTTAGATTCTCCATTCATAATCATTCTTATTCGGGAAATTCGTTTGACACACATCAAATACTATGATATTTATAATTACTTTTCATTTTCAAAACAGTTAAGATGTTTTATCAAATTTTTATACATGTGCAATAATAATTATTATTATTATAACAGAAAACATAAGAGCTAACTCGAATTAAATATACACCTAATCACATGCTCCATTTCTCTTATATCACCAAATAAAAATCAATTTCCAACTTTATCTGGAAAATTGCGTAAATTTAGTTGTTCATAGTGAGGCATAATTACAACTGCTTTTAGATTTTAACCTCACAATATATTTCATTTAATCCCAATTTATGAGAAAAGAAAAAGAAAATAGGCATGCAGTCTCCACCTTAAACTTTCTTCCCTTTCTTCTTCGCAATCACTATAATTTTCCACTGCGATTTTCCATTTCTGATTTTTCCCCAATCATTAAATATAGTATTAATCCCAAACGCCATTTTCTCCCAAATAATCGCTCACTTTTTCCAGCCTCTCATTCCCTCCCTCTGCGTCAAGTAAAATTGCGAAATAGATTTCTTTTTTTATGAGAGAGAATGAGAAAACCGGTGAGATATACAACCAACCCTTTCTCGAGGAGGATTGCCCGTTTTTAGGAACATCAAGAAACAAATCAAATTCCCCCTGTTTTTCTCTCCAAAATTCTGTCTTTTTCTTTCTGGAGGAGTCTCCCTTTTTCACCATTATTATAAAATTTGTATTTTTTTTTCTCCTCTTTCCCTCCGCTTATTTATGATCGCGATTTTTGATGTGTTTGCAATCACGGAGGAGGAAGAGGCATTTGTACAGAGAGAGAATTGTATTAGGATACGAAGAGGAAACGGGTTTGAGATAGAAAAGGATCTTGGGCTCCATTAATGTTTGATGATTGTTATACTTTCTCAAAGGGTGGCGATATATAATTAGAGGCGTTTACCTTCTTTCTGTCTCTCTCTCTCTCTCTCTATCTCTATCTCTATCTCTATCTCTGCTTTTGCTGTTGTTCCCAGGTCGGTGACATTTTTTTACTTATTTTAAAGGGTTCATGTTTTAATGAAGAAGGGATTCTGTTCTTGCTGATTTTTCTGCTAATATTGTATTTGATTGAAAGTGATGCTTAATTTTGTTTCATGCGTGCCTTGTTTTTTATGTGTTTCTTTCATTCTATGTAGCTTAGTCTTTAGCTCAAACTGCATTGTTAATTTGGAGGGGCTTGGAAATTCTAGAATTCTTTGGTATTTTGTTTTAGTAATAAGTTTTCTTTGCTGAAAATTGCTTTGTTGCTGATGAGAATTCAAAATAATTCATATTGTTAAGAAATAAGCAAATGTGTCGTGCATTATCTACCCTGCATCAAGATCTGTCCTTTATATTGTTTAAACACAAATGGTTTGCTTTTTTTTTGCCTTCTGATAATTTGATGATCCAATTGTCTGAATCAAATGCCTTTTTCTAATATGCAGCAAGCAAGCTCTCACACCATTCTCAAACATGTCGAGAGTCCGGTGGTCGTTTCTAGGGCTAGATTTGAGGGCCTTACTCTTCCTATGCCTAGTCATCCCCTCTGGCATAGTCGGCATATACATCCACGGCCAGAAGATCACCTACTTCCTCCGTCCGTTGTGGGAGTCCCCTCCGAAGCCCTTCATAACCCTAACTCACTACTACCATGAGAACGTCTCGATGGAGACTCTCTGCAGGCTCCACGGGTGGGGGATCCGTGAATTCCCTAGGCATGTCTACGACGCAGTCTTGTTCAGCAACGAGGTCGACATGCTCAAGATCCGGTGGAAAGAGATGTATCCTTACATCTCTCAATTTGTGCTGCTCGAGGCAAACTCCACCTTCACGGCTTTGCCAAAACCCCTCAACTTCGCCTTGAACCGGGACAAGTTCAAATTCGTGGAGCCTAGGCTGACCTATGGCACAATTGGCGGGCGTTTCAAGAAAGGCGAGAACCCCTTCATCGAAGAGGCGTACCAGAGGCTAGCCCTCGACCAGCTGCTGAGAATTGCGGGGATAGAAGACGATGATCTCCTTGTGATGTCGGATGTTGATGAGATCCCAAGTCGACACACCATTGATCTACTAAGATGGTGTGACGACATCCCACCGATTCTCCACCTCCAGTTGAAGAACTACCTTTACTCGTTCGAGTTCTTGTATGATCTTCGGAGCTGGAGGGCCTCGATTCATAGGTACCAAAGGGGGAAGACAAGGTATGCTCATTACCGACAAACGGACTACCTGTTGGCTGATTCTGGCTGGCATTGTAGCTTCTGCTTTCGATATATAAGCGATTTCATCTTCAAGATGAAGGCTTATAGCCACACGGACCGAGTGAGATTCTCTCACTACCTCAGCCCGAAAAGGATTCAGGAACTAATCTGCAAAGGGGCTGATTTGTATGATATGCTACCCGAGGAGTACACGTTTAGGGATATCATTGGGAAAATGGGCCCGATTCCTCACTCACATTCAGCTGTTCATCTGCCCTCCTTCCTTTTGGAGAATGCGGACGAGTATAAGTATCTTCTGCCCGGAAACTGTGTTAGGGAGAGTGGGTGAGGTTGCTGGGTGCAGATTCTTGATGATGGGCGCGCTCTCTCATTGTGCAACGGGGCAAGGGAGAGGAGAGGGGACTAGTGTAGGTAGCTGATATCTTTGGAGGGGAGCTAGACATATTCGTGTTTGGTCTGATTTGGAAGATGCTCTCTCTCTGGCCTTGTTTGCTGGCTCGATTGTGTGTTTTTGGCCGGTTTCGGGCTGTGGAACGACGTGATTTGCTTCTTTAACGATGTTTTTGTTAATTTGTTTTTCGCATTTTGAGGCTTATTTGTAGAGTCTATTTATCGATGTATGCTTATCTTGCTGCGAGTAGTAGATATGTATCATGGCCGCTCACTAGGATTTGTGATGATATATATGCTAACATCGATGTTTTCTGTTTTGATTTCTTGATCGTATCTTCTGTTTGTTTGTTGATTTCATCAACTTTTGTCTCTCTTAATGTAGTGAGAATACAAATGTGCATTTGAAATAGTTCAAGGATCATTTTTTGTTTTATGAGTTTGTCTATTGACTCTTGAGTTCTCGTTGAACGTTAAGGGGAAAAAGGTTCTGATATCATAAAATTTGTATGCGAAGCATGTAATTTTTTTTCATCCCTAATCATTGTATGAAAAGTTGAAAGAAAAAATTTGTAATGAGCACAATGAGGATAAATGAGAAATTTGACATTATTTTTATGTAGAATTTTGAAATATTACATTTAATCAAAAATAATTTTTATTTCAAATTAGAATACTTATTCAGGGACAAAAAGAATAATATAGACGGCAGCTTAGGGGCCTTCATAAGTTTTTGTATTAAATTAATAAGTCATGAAAATGTATTGAATTAAGTCATAGAAAATGCGTTGTGTGAATTCACCTAAATTTGATTTCTTGAGACAAAAAAGTCCTATAGAAATAGGTGGACACGCTACGGCTACCTTCTCTACAAAGACAAACATGAGCTATTATATTTAAACCAGATGTAAGTATGTTACTAATAATTATTAATTACTAATAGGGTAGGTGGCCGATCCGCTAAATTCTAATACTCTTTCTTCAAGCCTTAATTTATAAATACAAACTTGTGGAACTCTTATCTATTTTAGTAAGAAATGAATTATTATCTCATTGAGGACATCCAAACTGGCGTTAAAACCTCTTCTACGTAAAAGAGAGATCTACGGTTCAATTCGCATCGTTCCCCTTCTTCGAGTCGAAAAAAAAAAGGATAAGACATGAATCATCATTCAAATATTTCGTATATCTACTATATTCTAGTATCTTGCTTGATATAATACAAATTACTCCACCACAATATTATCTTAGGGTCAAAATGACTTGCTTCTTCAATTGACATGCGGTAAAATCTACAAAAAATTGATAAAAGAAATTCCACATCAACAATTCCACTCATCCCAATTCCATCCTGTTGAGGAGACAGCGACAACGAACGTATCGAGCTCGACGGCGGTCACGGCAACGGCAAGCCATCGAACTTCTCCAGCCAGTTTCCTCCTTTTCCTGCATCTTTTCTTGACAAGCAACAGAAATGTTTGAAACCCTTGAACCTGCATCATTTCATAACTAGGGAAGCTTAGCTTTATCTGCAGCTGAAACAATTTCAAATTTCATCCACATTCTCCGATTTTCTGCTTCTCTTATACTGCATTATCGTTCATTTGCTGCCTTCATCGTCACTCCCTTGGTGATAATCATCCTCTCCTGATGTGGCATCTGATTCCCATTCTGCAATCTCTGATTCGCTAAACGGGTCTCCAGCACCGTCTCTCGACGTTGCTGAAGTGCCTCTACGCGAACCTCTGTTGCTATTACTTCCTCTGTTCTTCTCCGGTTGTCCAAAGTTCTCATCATCGCGACTGCTCCTACGTTCGTAAGTTGATTGTCCTTCGCCCTCCGCATCCCACGCTATATCTTCCAAATCACTTAATGCATGTTCTGAAGCAGTATTCTTGATCTTCCTAACATTGGGTTTCATCTCATTTCTCCCAAAACCCCTGCTGTTGGCTCTAGCAGCGTTGCTACGCTGTCGTCTCTCCCCATTAGGTTCCTCAGCATCGTCCGCATAACCCCCACGAACCACTTCTCTGATGCCATCAGATTCAAACCCGTCATCACCTTCACCCTCACTATCATAAGCTCTCCTCCTATGCCTCTGATCCATGTATCCCATCACATCCCTCGTTTCATCCTCCGAGCCCTCGTTTCTGCTACCTTCGAATCTTTGGTATCTACCCCCAAAATCTTCCCTATTCCAGTACCTAATCCGGGTAAGCTCTTCCTTCTCTGCTGATTCCTCCTCTGCCCATTCTTTATCAGCCGCGTCTTCTATCTCTGCAATGAAGCGGTCGAGCTCCTCCTGATCACTGTCGTCTCCAGCATCTTGAGGTTGCTGAGAGCCCTCAGACGCCACTTGTGTCGTTTTGTCCTCTCGAAAGACGTAGGGGCTTCCCTCTCTCTTGTCAATGGCATTGAAAAACGTTGAGGCCACTCTCTGGATGCTAGCCATGGCAACCGGATCATCAGGATTGACACCCTTCCTGCGAAGCTCTTGTTCTATCTTTTTTATGTTAAGTTTCTGAGATTCGAGGGCCTGCTCGAATCGCGCTTTAAACAACGCCTGCATGTGAAAAATACGAGTAATTAGGGCCTAACATGTAATTTGCAGGCTATTTAAATTTGTTTGCAAACAGCCAATTAAGGAAGATTATGCCTTACTTTCCTTTTCGTGAGGGTATTGATAGGTATCAAGTTCTTAGGTTGGCGATAATTTCTGCCACGGAACATGATAATGGTTTTCACATTGTGTACGTTGACGACAATCCCGCCACTCAATCTTGTCAGCATGGATGCCATCTCCTTGATTTTTTCCTTGGGGAAATTATCGCAACAGACTTGGACCGTCTCGTGGAATTTCCAATGAAGGTGCATGTTCTGAACAACTCCTCCAAAGACACCACGAACACCAACTGGAACATAGTTCTTGTTTCTGAAGCCGATCTTCTTGTATGCCTGCAGCTGCTCTGCAGTGAACAGCTCAGGGTCATGGCGAGGAGGTGGAAGTTCTGGTAATTCGTACTTTTTCAGCTTCTGGAGAAGCAAAGCCACCTTTTTCTTTGCCTGGACTAGTTGAACACGAAGGAAAATGGTGAGATATTGCAGGATTTGAAAATCGAATAGACAGCCATAGCCGTTATCTTAAGCTCAGCATGCGTTTCTTGGTCTCAATTGCACGAGCACATTCAAGCAGCTAAGATCACCCAGTGATTCACATATCCAATCAATGAATCAAAACACAGAACTTACCTTAAGCAGCTAAATTGAATAACTACAAACCAAACTATCACATTTCGACAAAATCAACCTCAAACAACAAAAAACTTCAAAAACTAGTAGATGTTAGAAGCATACCCTTCTAAGATTGTATATGAAACGTTCTTCATCAGTCATCAATTTCTTCCTCAATTTTTTCGCCCTCCGAATTTCCCTTAGGGTTTTGCCCGACTCCCGCTGCATCCGCTTCTCCACTTTACTCCTCATACTCTTCGACGAGAAACGCCGCGCTCCAAAACAGCTCCACATTTTCGCCGCCGAAGGCGATTCACAGCTCGGCAGGCTCACATTGCTAACTTCAGGCATCGATTTTGCAGCAAAATGCTTCTTGCTATGCCAGCAATCCTGAGCATATGATTGATCATATATATACACAACTCTTCGCAAAAATGAGAAATTTTTCAAGAAATTAAACCAAAAATGATTTACCTTTGATTGAGGAAGAGGGAGGAGATCGTTCTGAGAGATTGATTTCGGAGATTTCTAGTATAAACAGACAACATTTTGCTGCAATTTTTCGGAAAATTGAAAACCGGCCGCGACCGAATTGGAGTTCGGAGGGTTTTTGATTGGGTTTTGGGGGTGGGGTGAGTTGTTAGGGGTTCTAGCAGTTCGGTTAATTACACTTTCTCCCCGATACTTGGTGTTATTAAATTAACAGTCCCACTTAGTCTTAGACTTGGTCCTAGTACAAATTCTAATTTAATCTTCTAAAAATTTCGATCTTCAAATTACTTTTTTACTTTTCTAATGATTATGTAGGAATAAAGATGGTTGGTAGTTTTTCTAAACTAATAATAGGTTGTGAAAACTACCAAGATATAAATAATAGACTTGTCGAGTAAATTTTCATCTTCAAATTTGACGTGAAGAATCAAAACAATTATGAGCCAGATTTTGCAATTTTTGTATAAAATAAAATCTTTTTTAAATGAAAATGAGTTCATTTAGTAAAGAGAAAAAATTGAGAACAGATCTATAATTCTTTAATCTTTCTAAATGCCAATTATTTAAAATTTGCATAAATTTTCGATCGGTTTTCAATTTTTTTAACATAGAGGATAAAGCCATTTTTTCTAAACTAAAATTACGAGAGAGGTTGTATTTCACAAATCTATATTAGTATAAGCAACGGTTTCATATTTTTAAAGATGTTGTATTCACGAATACAATTGAACGTAATAAATCATAAAGAACCACAAGCATCAGAATTTAATAATTTGGGGCCAAGGCACTGAAAATTTGGTATGAGATTCCTTGTTGTACAACGAAAAATAAGTGAAATTAAAATTAGTCAATAAAAGTATGGTAGTAAACACCATATTCACAAATAACAAAGATCCATATATGAAAGTAAATCAAGGGTTCACCTACCGTAGGAGCCCACCATCCTCTAAACACGAATCAACTCGACCAATTAAAACACAAACCAATTAATAAGAGTTGCTAGAATAACCCATTTTACTAACTTAGGTTTCTCAATTGGTGGAGGCGGATTCAATTTTGACATTCAAATAGCCCTTTTGAATGGTTTCTAAGCAACAGAAGAATCGCTTTCTCACAACTAAATGAACCTTACAATTTCCACATAATTGCAACTACTACATTCATATTTCTTAGCTTAAAAACTATTTATCAAGAATTTCTACCATAGAAGGAATTTCAACTGGTATGGTTAGTTGATCCCAAGAGAAGCGTTGTTATGTGTCCAACAACGAATGACGAGGGCGACGAGCAAGAAAAAACGAAGCCAGAAGGTGAGGGAGAAGAGAAACCTGCCAAGAAAGAGGTGAAGGTCGAGCAGGAAATGGAAACTAAAACTGGAATATCTTTCCCAGTTGTGGTGGCTGAACTCTGAGAAATAAGAGTGTGTTTGGCATCAGCATCAAGATATATGGATTTGGTGCAAAACCATCACCAAATCCTCCTGCTTTTCAATTAAATAATCACAAACACCAAATAAGACTGAGGGAGAAGCAAAAGCATGAATCAAACAATACTATTTCAATTTTATAGCTGAAACTGTTACTGACCTCCAACTGCAGGTATATATGCAGACAATGAGAAAATAAAGGATCTTCTTCTAAGGGCCCATCTAAAGCAACAGAGGCCAGAGGCCATATATCAAATGGTGATAGGCAGCGATATCAGGATGATGGTCCAACTGGTCATCGTGTTCTCTAACCTAACTATGAGCGTGGTAAGGAATAGCTTTGGTGAAGGTTTAGGTGGTTCCCATAAAGAAGATGACTGGAAAGAAGAATGAAAATTGCGAATATGTATTTCTGTAATTCCTTCTCAGCAGTGTAAATATATATGAAGTGAAATAAGAATATTGATCACTCAACCCAGCTTTATAAATAAAAATTCAGGATCATGGGAGAAGCATCAGATAATATAAAGCTAAAACGAGGTTCCATGATCGAGATATCCAGGCTAGCAGGATACACACTCCAAACTAAAGGTAAAGAAAACTATCATCCTAGAATCTGTTGTAAACGTACAGCTCTTATTCATCGGTTTTTTCTATAACATTGCAGTTAGGGGTGACACCGTAAGCATAGTTCAAAGCGAACTAATATGCAGGGCATATGTGAATATGCATTTGGGAGAAGATCCATTTGACAAAGAAGCCAAGGAAAAATTCGGGACATCTCTGATTTCTCTTCTCTAGAAAGGACTTGGTATTGAAACTAGACCTTTAAGTAAATACCACTCAAAAGTCTATATCTAAAAGCAATTTTATAAATAAGTGATGACGAGGGGAAGCTTCAGGAATATCCATGAAGTTTTCATATAAGCATATAGAAATGGGATCTTTTAGTCTCTATGTAAATGTATCCAATACATCTTTCTAAGGTTGTAACACATGATATTCGCATCAAATTGACCAAAAAAGGGTAAAGACAGGATGACATTCATTCCCAAATCAAGGTAAAACTTTGAACCTCATATAACAGAAGACAGATGATGAAGCTCGTCAAACAACATGCAGCTGGATTAGTACTTCAACAAACAGAAGAAGCTGCTCATGTACACAGTGCTTATGTCACTAAGATGTTCAGCCATAGATGGTTGTTTGAATATAAGAAGAGAGAGAATATATACACAATGGAAAATGATAAGTGATGCCAGAACCCGATGTGCGCTACAAATTCAATACTTGTACCCCTGAAGAACTTTTCGAGGATCTAACTGTCCGCTGCAATAACTTGAAGAGACAGCTGTCAGCTCTTGACGGCCCTTCCACTCTTCGCAGGGTTTCAAGACTATCTGGGTTTCGATAGAAGCAGAATCAATACATAACATTATCTTGTAATCCTCGTCGCCGAAATCTGGCATGGCCTTTGCTTTCTTGTCCCAAGGATTCCATAAAACTGCATGCCATGGTTACTCCCTTTTAGAGTAGTTTAAAGAAAACAAATGCAGAGACGAAGAGAGCAACATGAGGGAAATTAACAGTAAATGAAAGAACCTGCGTCAGGCATGCCATCTTTGCGTAGTACATAGGTTCTTTTCTTCTCATGGTCTATTACGGCTATCTTTGGTGGGGTGCTTAAATAGGCCCGTTCAACCTATCAAGCCACAAAAGAGATGCTAAAAACTGTTCGGTGACAAAGTTTCATTTTGAATAACCAACTAGAGTAAATTATATCCAGATAAATACTATACTGATGGCTGATCAGCTTATAGTTATGTGGTCGTAGTAGAGATATATGAGAACAAATTTTAACAGAAACAGTAAATGGAAAGAGAAACATTACCTCACCATCAAAAGTAATTGCATCAGCCTGCTCAGTATACCTTTCCCTTTGTAACAAATTATCAAAGTAGTCCAGAGTCTCCAAGCCCTCAACACGCACTTCACTGCAAATCAAACAATGTCAAGCAACCTATTTGTAAGGTAACGATATATACATAGGAGAGTTCCTCATCCATGCAATCATATTATGTGAATGCACCAGACTTGATAAAATTAAATTTAACATGTGAACGATAAAATATCAACCTATCAACCACGAATGAGAAGAATATCTGTAACTGTAAGTGATGCTACGGACCTGATATCAGAGACAGATAGATAACTGCATAAAGCAAATGTGAAGGAGAATGGCTTGCTATCAATGTTCCGCACACGAGGGATCACGGTGAGCTTGCCAGCAGTCACAGAGATTCGTAGACGTAACTCAAATCTAAACACAGAATCAGAATCAAATACACATAAGAATATCTCAAAATACTACAATTATTGGAGTGATGGTCATTCCATTTCCCACTCACCTATGTGGCCAAGTCTTCAGATCATCATCTGTGGATTTAAGCAGAAGATCCACCGTTGAGTGGCTATTGGCAGGGGGCAAAGGCGAAGGAGAGCTATCTAATGACCACAGTCTATTCCTCACAAATCCAGGTTGCTCTGGGGACCCATAATTCGTAGACTAATATGCACATTGAACTGATTAGAATTTCAACCAGAAAGATACAAGCTTTAAGTATGTTGTAGCTAAGTTAGTGGCTTACCAGTGGGAAGCAAATGGACATCCCGCCCCTGATGACTTTACCAGCCTTCCAAAGAGCCTACCAAACCCCGAAATACAGTAACTTTATCAACTGCCATACTATAGGTGCATATCATATATATTCAAAATTGCCAACCACTCCATGTATACAAACAATATGATATTGCACTACACGATCATCCATCCAAGAGATGTATCTAGTTCTTACCACCTTATCTATGATAAATGAGTCATATCAACGCATATATAATCTGAAAACTTCACCTTGTTGGTCATAAATAGCAACTCTTCTCTTCTTTCATTCTTCCAAGATACAATCTGCCCGCCGTGCAAAAGAACCTGTGCAACATATAAAATTTTACGATCACACTTATTTCCTAGAGTATTCAACAATCTTTTTCTAACCCCACCACGCACACAAAGAGCAATAAGAAAAAGAAGGAAGAAAATCTCACATGCGGATGCACACAAGGGAATTCCTACTCCAAAATATTAACTAATAGTTGCATTTAAAACTCCCTCAACGCAAAAACATAAATTAGAGAAATTATCAACATTTTCATAACATAAGACACAAGAATTTCATAAACAAAAATCATTTAAGCGTCCGTCAAAACACACAAACCTCAGCCGTACAACCGGTGGGCTCCGACAATATAACCCTAGACAATCCATCGCCATCCCGAATTACATTAGCCGGCATCGCATTTGCCTCCAATTTCTCCCCTGAATTACTCGCAATCGGGTGAACTTTTCCTTCATCCATTCCAGCTGCGCACCAATATATATAGCGGAAAAGAAAACCATAGATCGAAAAAATCAAACCCAAATTCTAAAAAAAAAAAAGCAGAAACAGAGATCAGTTACTCAAATACGGAAAGTAAAAATAGAAGCCCATATAATCACACCTGCAAATCAAATTATTTTGCAGAATCACAACGGGAAACGCCAAATTCTGATGAACGATCAACCGAATAAACTAAAAAGGAAAAGAAAAGGAGAGTGAATCGGAATCACACATTTGGCACAAATAGAACTGAATTAACGATCACAATAATAATAAAATAATAAAAAATCGGTTTCGAGTTTGAAAGAAAATGGCCACCAACTTTCAGTCCATCACCTCTACGGAAGCGTCGCGATAATGAATAATCATGCAATAATCGAACCATAAATGATGAGATTGCATTAATATTAGGAATAATTTGTCGTTTTTTTAATGATTCAATCACATAATATTCGTTCGATTAACGAATGGGCCTACGACTTTTCCACTGATTTTGGGCCTCTACGCCACGTCACCAGATTTCAACACTTGGCCCAATGATATCGCGACGCTAAACTATGGCTGTCAATTTTTGAGGATGTAAATCAAATTTAATAATCAAGAGAAAACATACGTATCTTGCATTTTTGGTATCAAAGAGATACTCAGCAACTGTTATTCATTAATGTGATTTGAATATATTACTTTTATGTGAAGAATTCAAATTGAGAGATGATAATTAAGTTGAATTCGTCTCATAACTCATGAAACCTCGACATCATGAGATATTTTCTTATATAAGAAAAATAATGACATAATTAAATCATAAACAAAATATCACATGTTCGAATCTCACTAATATCTCTATATGTCTGATTTTGTCACACTTTGTTTTTCAAGTGTGCTTTACATGTCATGTCATATCATATATAGTTTGAGGTTTCTTGAAACGTGAGTTTTAATTACATATCAAAGATAGCGGTTACGGATTTTCTATTAATTAAAAAAAGAGTGATGCTATTCGACCATAATGTGGCCGGCCATAATCAACTTTATTAAATGAAAAAACCATTTATTTAATTTTTGATCTATTAAAAAATTGGTTTTACATTAAAACCATTTTATGGAATTACAATTTTGCACCTATCGAATGAAAATTTCAAATTTAAATTTAAATTTAATAATTTAATATTTTTTAGAATAGTTGGGAAAAACTTTCCATTAGCAGCATAAACTTTATTAAAAATATAGTTCAAACTAAGAGCTTTGCAAGAATTTCAAATATTTATACAAAATATAAAGATATCCTATTATTCATAACTAATTTATTTCTCTTATATACCTTAATATTCGTATGCCTTATCAACAGATATATAATTTAATTTAAGAACGAATAATTAAACAGACAATCAACTTATAAATCAATAATTGTGAAAAAATCAAAATAATACAATATAATAAGTGAATGATAATTATAAATGTAAACAACATTAACTTATAAAAGTATATCGTCAATTTCCTCTACCTTACTACATATTACCAATCCACAACAAATCCTAAATTTAAAATTCAATCTTAGGATGACAATAAATAAATATATAAACTAAAACAAGAGTAGCAATAAATAATATATTTAGAATTTATAGTTTTTGAGTGACTATTATTATAAGGATATTACCTTTTCAAATTGAGGATTGTTCCTTAAAGCTTGTTGTTTGGTTATGTGATCCACCCCTCCTCTAACATAACTAACTTTTTTTCTTATAAACAAAATTGTACTAATTATTAAATATAAATTAATTACGTATATATGTACCTATTTATTTTACAAAAAGTGGTGAACTAAGGGGGCCCCAAATCCCATAAGGCTCGGTCGGTGGTTCTTATTATAAATCCAATATTATGGTATTTGTCTATAACGATAATTTTGTATTGAGTGTGTAATAAGATATAGGGTATGTTTGGCTAAGCTTATTTTAGAAAGCTTATAAGTTCCAACAACTTATAAGTTGTTTTACGAACTTATAAGATATAGTTATTAAGAGCTTATAAGATGCTAAAGTGTTTGGATAACAAGAGTAAACATAAAAATAAGAAAATATATCATGGTTATTTTTGTAGTTTTGTTATAACTTATAAGATCATTAAAAATAAGTTGAGTTTTGGAGTTTTTTTAATAGAGCTTATAAGATCTTAAAGCTTATTTTGAAAACTTATATATCTAATAACTTAATTTGACAAACACATTGATTGAACTTATAAGCTCTTAAACAACTTATAAGTTGTTTTAAAGAGCTTATAAGCTCAACCAAACACCCCCATAGTACAATGTATTATACACCTATATAAGTCTCAATGTACAGAAATTTGCTAGTTGTAATTTTTTTTTCTTTTTTCTGGACTTGTTTATATACTAGGGATGCATCATGCATCTGACAATTTTATTTTAGTATTTAAAATTTAACCAAAATTGGAACTTGGAATGTAAGCATATGCGGGAAAAACCCAAAGAAGATGTCTCACTCACGAAATATTCATTTAATTTAGATGTGGAAACTACTGCAAATACAGTTTGACACATTTTTCGATGTAAATGTATTAATTTACTAATTTGAAATATCAAAGGGATATTAAAATTAAAATATTAAATTAGTATAAAATAGATTAATATTTAAACATAATTAGTTCGAAGAAGAAGTAAATTGTTTTTATTTAGATTAAATGCACAGCACACTGCAAACACGCTTACTAATTTTAAATCTTATAAAGCCAAATCTCGAGCAAGATTTAATTTTAAAATTAGTAAAGCCAATGTCTGCGGAAAAATACAATATTCTTTAGTTACACTAAAAAGGAAAATGTGGGCTATAGCCTATAAGTGGTAATTGCAAATGATTTTCTGGTTTTTCACTTTGTTATTGACACTGTTCATATAAACTTCAGATTTTAAACTAAAATTTCCCAAATCCCACTCTAAGTCCAACAGCAGCTGCGAGTATTAAAAAAAAAAGAATAAAAAAATAATAACTAACTTAAATTCTAAAACCAATTCGTGTGAAAAAATATGAAAGAACTGCAGCAATTTACACCGGTTCAGTTGAAGGAACAACTTTTATTTTATATATTCCTTGCATTGAAAAATATCCCTAGAAATAAAATTTGAATACAAGATGATAATAGAAATCATCGGCATAGGAAAAAAAGGACAAGAACTCAGCTAAAAAATCTATCTCATAGTAATTACCCGAAGGAAGGGAGCCGCTCTGGCCGGAGAGGAACCACCGAGGCGGCCAGCATCCGTAAGTTTGTGGACCTCGAATGGTTTTTGCACTCATTTCGAGCACCGCTTTACCTTGGTGGGTTCGCTTCAAGCCTTCGGAAACCCAACACCCCAAGAATTTCCCGCTCACCATGAACGTGCATTTTGGGGTTAAGTTTGAGGTGGCGACCGAGGAGTTGGAGGATGGTGCCGAGGTCGTCGCGCAGCCTCCGCTCGACTTTGACTACTATGTCGTCGACGTTCGATGTGGTCTTTGAATGTTGCATCCACCATCCGGTAAGTAGCCCGACGTTCTTGAGGCCGAAGGCATCTTTCGGCACGCAAAGAAGTCGGTGATGAATGCGTCTTTGGTGCATCCTCGCTCATCGTGATTTGGTGGTACCCTCAGATAGATCCGGAAGTTGAACATCTCGTGCCCACCAAAGCCTCCACCTTCTTGTCGATATCGGGGAGGGTAGCAATCTTTGGGCGGTCTTGTTGAGGTCGGTATAATCGACGCGACATGCACCACCCTCCGCCGACTTCGGACCACGATCGGATTAGCCATCCGGTCGGGTATTCGACCTCGAACAAGATCTTGGCCTTCGAGTCGAGTCACCTCGTCCTTAATGAGCTTCGCCGCGAATATCCTTTTCTTCCGGGACGGCTTGGTGGCCGGGTCGATGTTGGCGGTGAGTTATGAGCTCGGGCGACACCCGGTCATATCGAAGGGACCAAGCAAACACGCCCCTATATTCTTTCGAAGTCGTATGACGTGTCGCGGACGTCCGCCGCCCTGGTACCGACTGGATGACCTCGAGGGGATCGTCGTCGATAGTTGGAGGTCCTCGGTGGTCATCCCGGTGTCGGCCTCCCGGGCTCGGTAATTGCTATGCGGGGCGAGGCGCGTCTTGAGTTGAGCCGTAGCATTCTTTGCACCGCTTGATCCTTAGACGCTTGAGCACTCCCACCGGGTGGGAATCTTGACGTGAGGTGGTAGACCGAACAGACGGCCTTGGTGGCGACACCAATCTCTCCGAGGATAATGTTGTACTGAGAGGGCTGGACCGGAAGAATCGGATGGCCACAGTTACCGACAGGAGCCCGCCCACGGTGGCCGGAGGTAATGACCCCTCGGCCGGATCGCTTGAGTGAAGCTCTGAGGGGGAGGCGCGGGAAGCACCGAATTGCCCGACCAAGCTTATCCGCACAGACTACGGAAGATAATGCCGACGAGGCTCCAATGTCGATATAGACCGGTGGACGCTTTTGTTGCCACGGCACTCGTATGGTGATGGCGTCCCCGTGCGGCATGATCTTGGGCACGGGTCCTCCTTGGAGAACGTTATGTTCTCGCCATCCCGAGTCGCTTGTTCTTCGGCTCCCGGCCGGCCCCGGCGTCGTTCTTGTGGACGACCTCGTCGCCCCGAGGGGCATCCGGTAACAACATGAACCGCTCCATGGCGTTGGGACCTTCGCCCTGTCGTCTTGGCAGCAATTTACACCGGTTCAGTTGAAGGAACAACTTTTATTTTATATATTCCTTGCATTGAAAAATATCCCTAGAAATAAAATTTGAATACAAGATGATAATAGAAATCATCGGCATAGGGAAAAAAAAGGACAAGAACTCAGCTAAAAAAAATCTATCTCATAGTAATTACCCGAAGGCTTCACATCCACACCCTGCACCTTCCCAGCAGCAGCCGACGGCGAAGGCGAGACCGCAGCGGCCGCCGCTTCTGTCATCACGAACGGCGGCGGCACCTCTGGCGGGCTAGCGCAACGTATGAGAGCCCAGTTCACGCTCTGGAAGAATGGGTGCTGCTTGATCTCGGTCGCCCCACGCCTATAAGCAAGGCGATGTTGCGGCTCTTTCACCAGCAGACCTCGGATGAGATCCCTGGCGGCAAAGCTGACCGTGGGTGAATCCGGGAACCTCAGCGGCTGCCCCACAACGTTGAACAACGT
The DNA here is from genome assembly GCA_036937905.1 of Salvia rosmarinus. Lineage (NCBI taxonomy): Eukaryota > Viridiplantae > Streptophyta > Magnoliopsida > Lamiales > Lamiaceae > Salvia > Salvia rosmarinus. The sequence continues at coordinate 109,457,908 of CM072813.1, read as the reverse complement.
GGCTCGGTTACCTGCTCCTTTGAAGGGCGTCCGCCCGAACAAGAGCTCGTAGAGGAAAATCCCGAAAGTCCACCAATCCACCGCGCTGCCGTGGCCTTCCCCTTTGATTATCTCTGGCGCTAGATACTCATGCGTGCCCACGAACGACATGGAACGAGCGCTAGTGGGCTCGGCCATCAGCTCCGGGAGGGGGGTGACCTGGTTGTATACCTCTGTTTTCGGTCGGGACTTCTTGTCTTTCTTGGATTTGCCAAAACGCGGCCCAAAACATGTAGGTTGGATGCAGGCGGGCTGGATCACGCAAGAGGGCTCCATGCAGGCGGGTTGGACGCAGTATCCCGAGTTCCTGGATTCTGGGTTAATGTTCGAGGACTTGACTAGCGTCGGGCTCACTGCACACCTCAAGGAGAGGTCGAAATCTGAGAGCATTATGTGCCCGTCTTCTCTCACGAGAACATTCTCTGGTTTGAGATCTCTGTAGATGATCCCAAGCATGTGCAAGTATTCTAGAGCAAGGAGAACTTCAGCCAAATAAAACCTGCAAAAATTAAGCATAAGATAAAGTGAATGATATAGAAAGACTCCATTTCTTTTTTCTGTTTCTCCTTTAGATGACAGCATTGAAGAAAAATTCTCAAATTCAAGAACATGTAATAAACAATTATCACACACAAATTCATACAGAAACTCTTGAAATTGTCTAAAACTAGGATGCTACTTCCGAAAGGCTCATATCATAACATATGCTACGAACTAAGTGTGACAGTTGAAGTTCTTTAACTACGTTTGTTGCTTCGAAGTAGAGTATGTTAGATTTTGAAGCAGCATTAGGGTTTTGCATAGCAAGAATACAGTTTACAGCCTTGAAGCCCTTTTTATAACCACAATGCGCTTCAATATTTTCAAAAATGTTGGCAAAAACATGCGTACATCCAAATGTATGGTGCATCCACCCCAAATAGGGTTCCCAAATCCCTAATTAGGGTTTAATAATCCCTGAATGGGGATTAGTTAACCCTATTTATGTTTTATTAATCACAATTAGGATTTAATTAAGGCATATGCACCGTGCATCCGGGTGCACAAGAGTGTGCCTCTTTCATGTTTTCTTAGATTCATCTTAGTTCAAAAAGGTGCGTAAATGGATAGTTTTCTCGTAAAGATTCGATTAAAATAACATGAAATTTGGAGTTCATTGAGTTCTACCTTGCAGCGTGCTCTGGGAAGAACTTCCCGGGCTGTTTCTGCCTAAGCGCATGCAAATCTCCCCCTGGGCAGAACTCCATCACTAGGAACGAGAACTTCTCTGTCTCAAAGTGAGTGTACAAAGTGGGAAGAAACGGATGATCCAGCGACTGAAGAATCTCTCTTTCCGTCTGAGCTCTGAGGATCTTTTTACGACTAGCTAGAGCTTCTTTGTCCATCACTTTCATGGCAAATAAAGTCCTTGTCCCTATCAGCTCCGCCAAGTGAACACTGCCAATATCCCCACATCCCAGTCTCTTGAAAATCCTGAAATTCTTCAACTCCAACGCCCCACTGTTACGAGACCTGACAGCCAGAATTGCCTCCCACCTCGTGTCATTAGCTTTATGCGGCTTGTACATGGCACTGCTGAAACTACTCGAGCTGCTCTCATCACTAACATCACTCCCGGTGCTCCCTCTGTATATGCTGGTCTTCCTACTCTCAATGAAGTCACACGAGTTGCTGACTTCGCCACTTTCAGACTTCCCACATTCGCTCACTTCTGTGTTAGTGAAGCTCTCTTTAGCTTCTGCATACTGCGTCGTGGAGTAGAAACTGCCTTGAGGGCTTGGACAAAATCGCGTCCCAACTTTAGGTTGAGCTTTCAATAGGTCAACGGGTTCTTTAGCTGGCGATGAATCAAACTTAACAGGCTCCACACCATTAGAATCAGAAATCTTGGCATCATCAACCAGCTGTTCGATCTTATCATTGCTTTCTTGCACCTTTTCACTACTGCTCAGGACTTTCTCCTTTCCTTCATCAATTCCACCGATATCCTCATCTTTACGCATGACTAGATGAGCGGTTTTGTAGGAGCGTTTTGAGACGACCATAGAGCCAGACGGGGCGTAGATGGTCTTCATTATATGATCCTTAGGCACCGAGTCCTTAGGAACTGAGTGAGATCCGGACGAGCCTCCACCGTGTCTATAGTGCTTCGTGGAAGGATGGTGGGGCGGGAGGCTCGTTGGAGGTGCAGAAGAGGACTTGTATTCTGCCTTGCCAACGGAACTGCAGCTCATCTCTATGGAATCGACTCCTTGGACAAGCGATTCCATAGTGTCGTGAGGCATCGACACTGCAAGACATATATAGCCACCAAATCAAGCAGGATTTAAGCTAAACTAAGACAGTCTCAATATGCTAATTCATGAAAACCTGATGCAGATACACATCATTCAATCAACACATTAAATCATTCAATCAATTGAGATACAATTCTACCAACAACACCTGTTTTATACTACTACACAACATTATTCACAAAACAGAAGGCTCAAACCTAATTCCAAATATATATGAATCCACATACTAGAATAATCTTTTCCACTTTTTTCCACTCAAATATTACTGAAATACAAGAAAACACTGAAAATCCCCTTAAAATCAACAATGTGTCTATACGTATAAATCCCATAAACCAAAGAAAGAGATGAACAAACAAGAATTCCCAAACAGATGATAGAATTCATACTGATGATGAACAGATTCAATTTTCGAGTTCCATAACGGTCAAGATTCCTCTTTTTCACTCACATTACATAGATAAACCAAAACTGAATAAACAAAACCAAATAACATGATAAGGGAGTAGTAAAGAAAGGGAGAAAAAGAGTTCTTGAATTTACCTTCAGAAAATCCAAATGGCTGAAGAATCCTTCATCACACTTGAGGAAAACCACAAAGTAAATGAACTTTGTGTTCGCGAACAGCTTTATTATTTTAATTTCTCTCCTCAAATGTTGTTGCGCAAGTCCCTTTCAGATCCGATCGGAACAAGAAACGGGTTTTGACGGATAGACTACTTCCCCGCAAAAAGATAACTAAAAGAATCAATTTCAGGATTGTGGCAATAACGATAAAACCCAGTGAAATTTATTCTTTTGTGTCGTTTAATGGATCGGAATTCGGAAATGGGAAGGAAAAGAACAACGAAAACTGAAGCTCAGTTCACAAGCAATGATTTAAAAGTAAAAAGGAAAAGGAAAAGGAAAAGGAAAAAGAGAGAGAGTCGAATGAGGGGGATTTTCTTTGTTCTGTAATTTGCGAATATCAAATTGAAAAAGCCGTCTTTACTCTATTCATTCATTCTCTCTCTCTCTCTCAAATTTCACCTTATTCTTGTTTTTTGTAACGCTGTGTTCTCGTTGTCTGTGAGCAGTACAAAATACTAATACATGCACTTGTTTTTCATGAAGAGAGTTAATGCTCTCTCCCCCCTCTCTCAGAAACATTGTCTTCACGCACTGTGTGTGTTGGTGTGTGTGGAAAAAAGAAATGTAAACTGCTGTAAAATATTAAACTATTTATTGGAAACCTTTTCTGCAGTGCGAGAGATTCTAAGAAGGTTTTGAATATAGCCGCTACATGTGTCATGAAATATATATACATATAAGTTTCCAACTCTTACATACAGCCACAGGGCATATATAAAAGCGTATGTACATATGTATAAGAGTTTTTATGTACATTAGATAACTTATATATTCTTTCTATCAACACTATTAACTTCTCTATTCTTTTTATCCAAATATAGTAAATTAATTCTAAAGTCTTAAGTAATAAATAACTTTTACATTTCTCTTACATGTTATTTCACTTTTCACTTGAACACGCATGCCCCCAAACGACGGCTCTACTAACGGCACTACCCTAAAAGGCTACCCGCCGCGGCACGAGACGGCCGGTTATACAGACAACGGTGGCGTGCATGATTTTTTTTTGTTTCATTCCATTCTCTCTCGTTCGAACTCTCATTTATGATCTATTTGCACCCACGAGCTCCTATCAAACTATACTAACTAAAAACCTAGCCGCCTTCCAACTAAACGTTAGACTGACTAGCCACGCCTCTCTTATATAAAAACCAATCGGCTAGTGTCCCCCAAGGCGGCTAGTTGGCTAGGAAATGGTGGCTAGTCGTGCAAATCACAACAAAATGAAAATTCTTATCCAAATGTCAATTTTTATATTTTTTGACATTAAATTACTATTTTAAATTCATTTTTACCTAAAATGAGTTAAGTATTACAGCGGCGAATTATTTTTATTATTCAAATTTATATTGATTTCACGGGAGGCCACTGACATCTTCTGTTTCCAACAAACAATTGACACTTCTTCTTACACGCTTTAACAAAATTCAATGCAAATTAAAGGTTATTTTCATATCTTCAATTAAAATTGAATAATTTTGATAGCAACTTTATGTTAAGTAAATTTAATATGCAAATTATATTTGCGAGCATTTTCACATTAACACTTCATAATATCCAGAGGGACCTTTTCCAAGTGTTCATTTGTTTACGATCCAGGTATTTTTTTAATTCTTTCTCTTGAAATATATGTTAATGTATTCTTCAGATCATCGATATGTTTCAACCACGTGGTTGAAACATATCGGTGATTCGAAGAAGAATACATTAACATATATTTCAAGAGAATTAAAGAATTAAAAAATATATTTCAACCACGTGCACGCTGATGAGTATTTCGTACTAAAGTAGTAACAACTATCGACTTTCAGAACATGAAAATATTTTTTTCTTGTAATTCTCAAAATATAATATAGCATAAAGTCCATTAAACTAGTTTTAAAAGAACTTGGTAATTATTTCTACAAAAGATTAGGTGAGAGTTTGAGAAATTATACAAAATATTTGGTCATATATAGATTTAAAACACCAAATATTTTTAGGAAGTTACAGCGTCAATTTGTTATTTAATTTATATACAAAATAATACAATAGATTCGATGCTTTTTCCTTTATCAAACAATACAAAATAAAAGCCGGACATATTGCATATTCGACAAATATACTATCAATTTGTAACTATTAACACAAATATATATTCGTGTGCATGTAATAAATGCACACTTTTTCAATTATAACTAATTAGCAACTTGGCAAATATTGTACATGCTACATATCTATCGTCAATTTATTAATAATACTATAACCACTCATAACTTATTTATCTGCGTGCATAATCACTCCTAAATTGTTTTAATCCATATAATTACAAGACACATAATTGATATTGGATACTCATAATCCCACGTATTTTTTTCTTATCCATATATTTAATTTATAAGTCAAATACAACATGCTAGATACGTATTACTATAATTTTCCTAAACAAAAACTCATATACGCTCACTCCTATGGTGCATGTGGATTGGGTCTGATCCGGATACTCGACCCATGAGATGTCTTACATGTAAGTGGCAATTGCATGAATAAAAATTACAGTTTTTATTAATATAAAGTTACAGATGTTCTAATAAAAATAACAAATATTCCTACCAATTATATAATATATAAATTATAGTTATCATACATAAAAATGACAATTGTTATGAACAAAATATATGTTTTTTATTAAGAAAAGTGATAATAATTTTCTTTAATATTTTTTCTATCTTTGACCAAAAACATGATTCCAACAATAGTGATATTTGTTCCAAATAAATGTAACAGTTTTATAAAAATGAATGAATGTGTCCAGGTCAAGATCCGATCCACGCGCCCTATATATGATATGAACCGCACAAGAGTGTGTTTCTTTTCCTTACGTTATTCTTACCAATATAATACACAATTATTACATCTTTGTTAATTATTATTGTAGATAAATTGTGTGGTTTAAGAGGGTGTTTGGTTAAGATTATACGTTGTTTGGGAGCTTATAAGCTCATGCAAAGTGTTTGGCAAAATAAGCTCATAAACAGTTTATAAGTTGTTAAAATAAGCTCTAACGAATTATAAGCTCCTTAAAAATAAGTAGTTCAACCCAACTTATTTTTCATAAACAAAAAATAAAATGAATTCATCAAAATAACCTTACTATGATTCGTTATAATCTACATATATACTATCGACTTCACTTCGTCAATTTTCTCGCCTAACTATGATTTTCTCTCTAATCGATCACGATTCTTTCTCAAATTATAAGCTAAATTATCCAAACACTTTGACAACTTATAAGCTCTTGAAACATTATTTCTTGTAGTCTTGAAACATCTTATGCTCTTGAACTTATACGCTCTTTAAAATAAGCTTAGCAAAACACCCTCTAAGTAATGGACATTAATTTACGTATAGCGAAATTAAGGAAGTAGCACAATAGCACATGCATGCACGTGAACGAGGACCAAGGCATGTGGACCGCTGACAATTTTTATATAATTCACGCACAATAATCGTAATTCCTAAGTCCTAATATTTTTTAACTATGCCCATAATTAGTCACTAAAATAAAGAGAAAAACCTAATCATACAACTAGATTATGATTAACACATTGGTCAATGATCAAATTAGTACTTTTTTCTTCCATTGTTAAATATTGATTAAGTATTCGACAATATTTTTTTTGTCGACACAATTCCTCAAGTCTTTCTTATTGCTATTAATACTAAAGAAAAATGTTTTATAAATCTAGTTCCAAATAAAAATACAGAACTGTGGAATGTAAAACTTTATCCATATTAACTCGATTCTTTTATACCATAAAATATCATTAGTTTAGTTGTAAATTGTAATAGCTATAAGTTTTGTTCATTAAATTAATTTTAGAATAAGGATTAAATATTTGGTATTAATTATTGAATCCCGGCCCTTGCCACCTACAGACCAACTGGAAAAATGTTCAGACAAAACAAAACAACTCAAATTTGAGCCATGAACCATGTTTTCTCCTCACTTGTCGTATATATTCATAAATTCTTGTCCCCAAATTGTCTATAGCAAGCTAATTAGAATGATCTAAAGATAAAAATATATTTCTAAAAGAAGGAAATGAAGAAAGACATATAGAGTTGGGTCGAACAAAATAAATTCAATGGTACGCTAAATACGATACACACCCATTTCATATATTTGATATTGGAGCATGATAGTACACATCATTTATTTACACCCTTCATAAATTAAAAGGATAAATAGGTGTAAATAAATTATACTCTAGCTATCCATCCATCAAGAGTGTATCAAAATTATTGTATTCGACATTCATAAAGAGTATGTCGTTTTTTAATTGGAAAATTCAATTCTTATAATTTAACCTCATAATTAATCACTTATTATTTACCAAAAACCATCACAATGCTCACATTTAATTCTTATAATTTAATTTAACCACTTATTTCTTACATGATAAAACTCTTTCTTCATTCGAATAATCTATCAAATTAATATTTTATTAAAATATGTGTCGTCTATCAATCCTGAGGGACCACTAATGTCACCCATCAACATAGCATGTTGAAGAAAAAATCATAATCAAAGTGCAGACATGTATCATTTGTTATCTTTTCTTTTATACTTTATTTTCTTTTGGGAAGAAAAAGGAATAGACTTAGTCCATTAATCCATAATGACCCCTAAATGCTCAAATTAGCCCCCATGATTACATAAATCTTCTTGAAGGGGCTGGGATGTCGAAAACTTGATCTGGTCAATATTTTTAATTATATTTAATTCCATGTAATAACAAATTAACAATATACAATATTAAGAAATTCCATACAATAAATTGAATCAGTTTGGCGACGATTCAATCTCAGTTTGTATAATTCAACAATCCTCAATAGGCTCCAAATTTAGAGTTTAATCATAATTTGGAGCGTCAATTCTAGATGTCACAATATGAAACTAGATTTTTAACCATGTCAAATGTTTGTCTTTAGCAAATTTATCAGTTAATAAACAGTTGTAGATTGTAAATACCATGAAGTTTGAAGTGCACAATTAACTAATACAAATTGTAATGAGAAATCTCCAATAAATCTTCCGCCGCCACCGTGGCCCTCGTCTCGCGACGCTCTCTTTCTCTAAACTTCCCCCCTCCCTACAACCACACCACCACCACTTCTCTCTCCACCTTTCTTCTTCAGCGCCGCCGCCGCCGCCGTAACCTACGCCAATTCCGGTTCTCGAGCCCCCCTGTATCTGCTCTCTCGAACTCCTCCCTTCATCTCTCTTCTCTTTCTGTCACCGTTTCGAGGCCTCTGTCTTTCAGCTGGCTGCCTTGTTTCAATTCTTTGAGAAGCCTTTCCCTTTCTATCAGGATTTTGCGAGCTATATTTGGAGGAAGTGTAGAAATGTTAGGAAATTGCAGCTGATAGTGATCTTGAAGAAGTTGAGGTAAGATCATGTAGGAGTATAGGTAATATTCTGGTGTTGACTTGTGTTTCTCTCAATTCTTTATTGATTTATGATGGTGGGAGCAGAGAGCAAGTGTAGTTCCATTGATCTTGATAACTCTCATTTGCATTTTAGGGAGCTGCTGCTCTGTCAGTTGTGACTGGTATGGAGAGAGAGCTGAGATCGAGGGCTGAATTAATTCTTTCAAACTTAATTGGATGATCAATTCAATCAAAACAACAAACTATATCCATTTTTATATCTTATGTTTAATGAATGGAGTCAAAACCAGCTTGCTGGTATATAAGGTTATGCAATTTATGTTATTTTAATTTCTGAGATTTCATAAGCCCATTCACGGCCCAAATGAAGAGATGTTTAGGCCTACATTTTATCCCTTCACAAAAAATATATACATTTCCTATGGCCACAAGTATATTACAAAACTATTTGAGACACATATTGCCGTCGTATGTACAAAATATACCAATTTTATATCCTGCTTGTTTTCATATAATTTTTACCCACTTTAAGGTTATTTTGAGTGTTGAATATAATTTTTATAAATTGATCAGTAAAATATAAAAATTCGTAATTGCGCCGACCAGAACCTGAGAAGCAAAAGTAATTTGTCTTACATATAAAAACTGAACATATCTGCAAATATTATTTATATTAAAAATCCATTATTACAACATAGAAATACTCAAAAAATTAACAAAAGTCAATATCCAGTACAAATTCACAAAGATTTTAAACGGCACGTAAAACTAAACAACGGTCTAAAATCGATGCAGTGGACCGCCCCGCACACAACCACCGCCTTTGGCGGGGGCCGCAATTTCTTTTGGCGCGAACTCTCCTCATTCCCGCCAAAAACGGAGTCCGGGCAGCATATCGGGCAGAGAGACCTCCCTGATCGGGCCAGCGCGGTCAGGCCCGTGATTCTTGAACCGCGTGGGTGGTTCGCTGCAAGCATTAAGTTATTTTGAAATTGGCCCTCCCGAAATAATTAAAAAAATTGAAAAAGGAGAAAGTGGTGGGAAATTTGCTCGAGAGATTTGGATATGGCTGGTAATAATATTTCTAAAATTAGAATATTACATAGCATCATAGGATTCTCCCCCATGTCCAATTAGGGTCTCATTTTCTCTTTCTATCCTTTCCTTCTCCCCCCAAACTTTCAAAGTTTTTTCTCCCATAATATGTCCATGCATTTATTTACATTCATTGAATAGCAGCGGAATTATTAGATTTGGTTTTCTATGAATTATTATTATCTTTTATTGTATTTGACTTTGAAGAAATTAATGTCATTAAAAAGTTTTGACCATTGTCAGATTTTTCATATATCTCTTTTATTATCTAATTTAATGTGTTCCTTATATTAGTGCAATCATGCATACAATGTTAATAACAAATTAATTACGCAACGTCCACTCATTTATGAGATATAGAAGACTTAAATATTATACAAATACTAAAGAAGAATTTGAGCTATCAAACTCCAACTCTTCACAAGTTTACAAATGTATTCACAATGTATGTACCGAGGTTTGAATTTTACAATAGTGTTGTTTAATCTCTCGAGCTAAATAACTAGCTGGAAACACAAGATATTTTACAAATTAAATGAAGAATGACAAATTAGTATAGATCCTATACCCTATCTAAACAACTCTTATGCACATCTTACATGGTAAGAATGTTTTAATTGTGTGTGTTGGCCTAATGGTAGAGTGGTTAATGCCCGAGGCCAAAGGTCTCGGGTTCGAGTCCACCGTGACGCAGCCTTTAAAAATTTCTGTATTAATTGACAAAAAAAAATGTTTTAATTATCAACTTTTAATGAAAATACGTCTCACGTACAATATATAGTTATCTTAAAATCTATATGTTCGATCATACATAAAATATCATATACGTCCGTTCGTGCACACCCATAAGTAAGTGTACTTCAACTTATAATCAAATAATCAATGCATGCAAGATGCAACTAGCATTAAATTTTTGGACAGTTTTGGTGTAAACAAAACATGTTCATTTCCGAGAAGCAAAAGTCACTAAGTCCTTGCTGTTGTCCCCATCTTGGAGAAGAAAAAAAAGTAAAGACAGAATTGATGTTGCTTACTCAATTTTTTTACTTAACAAAACATGCATATACAGATATACTGCTTTTTTGTAGTAATATTTACTCCTTTTTCCCTGAAAAGAAGTAGCTTTCTTGGCTTGATCTAAATATAATTACTATATCTTTTTTCCGGCGCTTTCCCATTAAACAATGAATGTGGGGTTGATATTAATTTTTCTAATATATATATAAGAGTTGGTTCATGTTCATACAATCCTTAACATACATAAATGAGAACAAATAGTGTCTATTAGATTTGAAAATATAATGGTTATTTTTAATTGTGATCTTAATTAATTATATGCACATTTCTAAATATAATAGTGTATTTGTGCATCTGCGTCATAATTTTTATGTATTGAATCTAAAGCATCCATATTGATTTATCAAATGTTGATATATGTCCTCATGTTTATACTATATATAAGGAGTGTCCACACTATAAACACTCACTAATATATATACATATATATATATATATTGTTATATCATATTGCTATTTAGAAGTCTAGATATATATAAGTCCTCCAACCATGACTTACTTTTGATGTTAAAATATATATTGGATTCAAGATCGTAGTAACAAAACATCATTTTATGCATATAAATATAAAACAGATGTAAATTACACTTTTATACTAGATGTAAACGAATGTAGAATATTGTAGATATACCTAGTTCAATAATTGGTAAAAAAAATAAATATGATAACTCAAAGGTCCTAGAGACTATCCCGATTGATATATATTTTTGGATGTAATCGTCAATAATTGTGCCCCAAATTAAATTATATGGCAGTGTTGTTCGATCAATTAGTTAAACCTCTTTACTGCAGCAGGGGTGTAAAAAAGAGGATAAAACTGATCTCGACTATTGAGTAAAATAACGGGATGTATACCTTTTGTTTTATTTATAATTTATATACATCACAGATGTTGCTTCCTAAGAGGAAACAACAGTAAAAGATTGGTACTGTTCATCAGTATCATCCAAGGAATCCAATGAAAACAATTAATTAGCAATCTTAAGTGTATATAATTTCGTATTTAATTTGATAAGTGCATATTATGATCTGCACACATAAAACCTAATGCAAGAACCCTCAATTGTCATGCTTTTCCGGAATGTAAAATCATTTTTAGAGGGTGTTTGGCTGAGCTTATAAGCTCATCCAAACACCCGCTTAGTCTCAAAAAATTATATACAAGCTTGAATGAGTTTGAAAGTTTGGATTAACTCACAAGTCCCAATGAAATTATTTATACCTAGCTAGAGAAACTTAATATATGCTAATTTGAAGGTAGCCAATTGTCAATTGAGCTCTCTAAAGACTAATATTAATTAGCTTGTGATTTAATACGTATTAACATTATTAATTTTTTAAAGTCGAGTTTGTGAGCCAAATAATTTTTTTTTACATGACTATAAGGATATATATAGAATGGTACTCTAGTCATATCCAACGATTCAAGCCGTGCTAACAAATCAATCTTCTACAGCAAAACTATCTCTATCTGTAGCACATCAACAAAATCAAAACCAGTTTGGGAATAGGAAAACATCATGTTATCGATCGATTTTAAACATCTCAATCTGACAAAGGTAAGACCTCAAACTTTGGTCAATTTATTGCAACATATAAGTTTTTGTTTCACAAATGATGATGATCCCAAGAAAACACTTTGTTTATACTAGGAGCCCTTACAACCCTAAATTTAACTTTAACTTTCAGTGATCACCTTTTTATTTATTAAAAGAGAAACAAGAAGCACAAAGAAATATAAAAAAAAAAAAAAAACATATCCCTTTAATTTGGTTGCCTACTCCACTATCAATAAGAAGTGGGGCTGCTAATTCATGTCTAATCCTTTAAAACGTGTTGACTTAAACCATGATGTGTAATTCACATACTTGGAAAATTTTCATGTCCGTCCACACACACACCCCGTTTGTATGTGTGAAATGATACTTAAGTTTTAATTTTTTTTGTTGAGCAATAAACCGTTGAGTTTTTGATTTGATTGTGTGTGCAAAGTAAAAGCCGTATGTTGTGCCTTAATTGAGATCTTTTTTATTTTCTTTCTGCAAATTTGTGACTAAACATGCAAATTTTAGGGCTGATTGACGCAAACACAAGACAGTGCCCGATTGGCGCTATTGAATTTGATAATGCAAAAATTAATGTAGAATACATCTACAACAATTATATTAATAATAATATAATTATTACCTACAAGAATATTCGAGTGGTGTGATTTTATCTTCATGAAGGACCCCCACTTTCTTTCCTCTTTCCAAAATCGAAAATAATGATAACAATGACATATAAATATAATAATGATGAGATGCTGCTTATGAGCATTTATTTAGTAGCACCAAGTTTAGAAAACAAAATTGACAATTAAAAGGGGCCATTCAGTTCTGACCTACTTATTGAAATAACTAGGTTAATAATGCATAATTTGATAATACACCCCCCTAATATATTTTGCAAATTGCATATGCTTATATGACTATAAGTTTAAAAATTCTTAAGAAAATATTATAATACATCAAAAACTACCGAAAACACTTGGGGTCTGCTAGGTAATTATGTATCTCAATCAGTACAAAATGCTCTCATCGTCCACGGAAAGTGTAATACTTTATGGATAACATAGATTTTAATAAATATATGACAAAAGGTAATGAATTGTTGTGAGATTGAATATAAGGATCAAATTTAGCATATTTTCATAACAAATTAATTCGCTCTTTATGGACATCAAAAAAGTTAATTATACTACTCTTTGTGACCAGATGATGTATAATATAAGGAATATATTTTTCCCTCTTTTTTTTTCTTCAACTTTGAAAATCTAAAGCATGATGTGGGCCAATGAGAGAGAGAGAGAGCCTTGAAGTCATAAAACGGACATAGGATTCTTCAAAATTAACACGCTCAATTATGCAAGTGCTTGTCCTTTTTAATACAACCAGTCAAGGATTACGAGGGCCCTTCACTTGGCTTCTGCCCATTCAGGCCACGTGGGCCCACCCGTGCTCCTGGAAGGGGTGGGTGTCGAAATGGGGTTTTGTTTGGAGAGGGAGAAATTCAAGTACAGCACCCACCTCTCTAATAATAATATTTTGTTAATTTATTTTACAAATACTACTATGTCAGAGGAAATGTAATTAATATACTTGGTGTTCTATAAAAATTTCAGGGAGGGGAAGTTGGTGGGTGGGTCAAAAATCAAGATTTTGTGAAGTAGTACTACTATTTAGTTTAGACCATGAAAAAGATTTGAACTTTTACTTGGTTTGTTGCTCTCTTGGATTCACCCTTTTGTTTGCATTCTTACGCACGCACGTGCTCTGTTTGGTATATCCATGAAAAATGAGGGGTAGGGTTTTGGGGGAGTTTCGAGGGGTTTAGAGCTGATTTAGAAGGTGAATTGAGATATAATACATTGCAAGAATAACACTATCTGCCCAATTTTGTTGCTGTGTTGGAACCTGTTGTCGTGTGTTGTATGATTTGATGCAATAAAATACTTCCTACAAGATTATATTATGTATGAATTGATGCAATAAAATACAAACAAAAATCCAAATATGCCTCACATAAATTGACTAGACTCTAACAAATGGATGGCTTGAATTAGTATGATAAAATATTAAATTAAAATTCCGACGAAGGTAATTGGTGGTTAGCTATAAGCTCAAGGAATCTATTTCAGAATATTGGGGAATGCTGCGAATTTTTTACCTCTAACCAAGCAAGATCTTCTCCTTTTTCTTTTCCTTCTTTCTAGAGTAAAAGGATTCATGCCAAAAAATACTGTATTTATACATTACATTATTACTATAATCAAAGCCTAAAAACTACTACGAAACTGCTAACTTCTGAAACTTTCTCGGCTGCTAACAAACTACGAACTGAAACCCAAGAAGCAGAAAAAAGTAATAAATAAAACAAAAAAGGGTCTTAAACCTTAAGGCGCTCAAACCCCTCCACTTCATCATCACTTAAAAACCTTATAAAATCCGAACTTAGCTCATCACTTCGCTCTGCCAGCGTGGCACATGAATATCGATTCCAGCTCCGGCGGATTGAAGAACTCTCTCGCTCCATTGAAATGGCACGTCGAGACAGGGCGACGCTTCCTCGGAGGCGGCGGGCAGGATAACTTCTCCGGTATTCTCGACTCAAGCGCTGTCGGGGTTGTGGAGCACGCGACACCTTCGTCTTCGCCGCATTCGTCTCGAGGTTTAGTCATGATCGGTTTTAATGGAGCCCTAATCGCAATCCCCGCTATGACCCATTTCTTCGCCTCCGAATCTTTGCCCATGTCGACTTGATGCTTCTTCGAGAATCCCATGTGGAGAAGGAACAAATTCTTGAGCTCAAAATTTGTCTTTTTGTTTTTTCAGCTGGAACTGAGGAGGGGGGAAAGGAGTTGTTTTTCCGTGGAAAATCAAGAATAAGTAGGAGAATAAGCTAAAAGAGAAAAAGGGCCTATCTTTCTTGCTTAGTTGTGTTGTATTTGACAGGCAAATTGTTGTTGTTTTGAGTTGAGAAAAGGGAAAAGGGGTTTTCGGAGTTTTGAAGAGGAGTGATGGCGGCAAAATGGAGAAGAGTGTGTGGTTTCAAGAGAGATTTTATATGTTAGAGAGAGATGTTAAAAGAACTATATTTGTGGGCAAAATGGAGTTTATATGGGGAATATGGTGGGGTGCTGATGATGATTTTGAGAGAGGGATTCTTTTTTGGAGGCTGCCCGTGAAAATGCCGGGCACCCAAAATATTTGCGGCTGGCAGTATTGGCGCCATTTTGGTGTTTCAGAGACCAACGGCTCTCTTTCCCGCCACGTTTAATTTTTTTTCCTATTTTAGCCCTGTCTCGTCTTCATATTTCCTTGATTAGCCCCACTCAGTTTCGCAGTTATAAAATTATAATGGGTGATATGGGCTGGGCTGGGTAACATGTTTATGATTAGTGGGCTTCCCTTTTGCTTTTTGGGCCTTCCTTATATATTTTGAATATATTTTCCTTATCATTTCAAACCGGCGACAATATTTTTCTCTTTTTCTTGCTACAATACAAAAATAAGATATGGTACACACAATGAAAATAAAAATATAGGTCAAGCTAGTCCTTTTCCACTTCAATTCGATTTAACTTAAGGTTAAACTTAAATTGACTATGGAAATACAATTTAGTGAATAATTAGTGAAAAACAATCTGTAAAATCCAACAAGCTCAAGCTCAAACATTTATACATCGATCACTATCGACTCATGAATCGAGAAATTATGAAAAGTCAAGTCTTTTGTAGATAGGCTAATAGTATATGTTATTGATACATTCAAATAAAGTGAATCTATATTTGTGTGCACGGGTGAAAGGAGTTTTGAGGTCACCCCAGCCACCATGGACGGCGGAGCAAGTGGTGGGGCCGATGGGCGGCGGCCGCCGCCCACAACATCCAACCAAAAGATGACAGGGAGCCTAGTAGGCATTTAGGCTGCTAGTAGACGAACCTAACATACCCAATATATTACGTGGGCCAGGGCCCACATTCACTTTCTGGGTTCTTTATTAATCCTTTTTCTAATTTATTTGGGAAAACACGTCATGATCAATGAGGTCCTAGGTAAAAAAAAAAGAGGGAAGATTTTACACATAATTAAAAGGGAAAATATATACAAGTACACACTTTTACAAAAGTGTGTATAACCTATATCCATATTTCAAATTGATACCGTATATACCCAAACGCCATTTTTAATATATATCTATTAGTCTTTGTATGGTCTTCGATGTGAAATTGACATAACATCGACCAAACATAACAAACACGTGAATCAATAAATGATTGCGAAATTATTTTCGGTGTATTCGATATTATTATGTTAAATTACTTTATATATTCGAATCATGTTTTTATATATCACTTAATCATGTTAAAAGTGTGAGAAAAAATAATTAAATCATCGAATCATGTTTTTTAAAATAAAAAATCAAAAATTAATTAACAAAAAATCCAAAATTCGATTCGACATTCCTTGTTTCCGGTCGACCGAATCAAGGAATCATCGATCGAATTTTGGATTTCATCGACCGAATTTGAATTTTTAAAATGAAAATAACAATTTTAATTAATTCGTATCTCCGTCGATAGGAAACATAAAAATGGTCGACCGAGAGAGGAATTATCGATCGAAACTTCAATTTTGCGATGAAATTAATACAAATTATTTATTCATGTATCCGTTCGATAGGAAACATAAAAGGTTTAATAGGAATCACCATTTTTCGATAGGAAACAAGATATATCAAATTAATTTAATACTAATTAATTTAAATTGAATGTATGATATTTAAATTAATATTTATATTCAATCTAATTTAACCCAATCTTTTAATAAAATATTAATTTCTTTTTCATCCACTTACACAACTCACAACTTATTAATTTTGAAATATTTAATAATGAAATTATCCTTAATATTTACAGTATTAATTAATACTGTACAAAATAGTACTACGAAAAGTAAAAGCTTACAGCTAAAATTGCAGAAAAATTGAAGAAGACAAATAAATCTTTGAAAATTGCGTAAAAATTCTTTGAACAAAGATTTGACCACCAATAATTGAACCAATTCTCTCCTATTTATACAATCGATCGTAATAAATACAAATCCAACCAATTGCTCTTGCTCTTGCTCCTCTAATTTTCGCTCGTTCATTTCGATTTTATATTCAAAATTTTCGATTTATTTCTTCAATCCGAACCGCAGCTATGTCTCAACAAGTAAGTTATTCGAATTTTTATTTATTTTCGACACATGTTTTGAATTTATTGTTGTTTATGATATTAATTTGTGTTTAGATTTATTATTGTTAATTTAGTTTAGATTTATTATTGTTTATTGGTATGGATAAATTATTGCGTTTAGATAATTAAATTAATTGGATAATTCGTTTAGTGTTTTGAATTTATTGCATAATTTATATAATTCATCTACATAATTAAATTAATTGGATAATTCGTTTAGTGTTTTGAATTTATTGCATAATTCGTATACATAATTGGATATAATTCGTTTAGATAATTATTGCATAATTCGTATATATAATTGGATATAATTCGTTTAGGTGAAATTAGATGTTTTATAATAGCATAATTAAATTAATTGCATAATTCAGTATATATAATAGTTAAATCATTTAATCATGGTTTTTACAAAAAAAATAATTTAACGTAAAATCCATCTCTCCGGTCGATGATACCATGATTCCGGTCGACCGGAATCATGGAATCATCGACCGGAGAGATGGATTTTTACGTTTAAATTATTTTTTTGATTGATTCCGGTCGAGGAAAGATTTAATCATGATTCCGGTCGACCGGAATCTTCGAATTGTCGACCGGAATCTTCGAATTGTCAATTGAATTTAATACTAATTATTAATTAGTTATTAATTGATGTCTCCGGTCGATAAATCTTCGAATTGTCAATTGAATTTAATACTAATTATTAATTAGTTATTAATTGATGTCTCCGGTCGATTGAAAACAAGGAAATATCGACCGGAGACATCAATGTGTTCGACCGGAGATAGATTTTTAGTTTTAGAAATTAATATTAAATGAACTTATATGAGTCTTTTCAATTAGGATAATTTTAGTGTACTTATCTTAAGTTTTCAATTAGGATGAATATAGTAATTAATTATAATGTAAATAACTAATTAATTCATACTTTAATTAAATTAAGTTAAAATCCTCTCTCCTACGACCAATTCCTTATTTTTAATTTTAAATGAAATCAATTAGGATAATCCCGAAATTAATTTTAAATGAAATCAATTAGGATAATCTTGAATTATTTGTTGTTTTAATTTTAAATGAAATCAATTAGGATAATCCCTGAAATTAATTTTAAATGAAATCAATTAGGATAATCTTCGAATTATTGTTGTTTATGATATTAGATTTCTTATTGTTAGTTTTATTTAGATTTATTATTGTTAAATTTGTTTAGATTAATTATTGTTAATTTTGTTTACATTAATTATTGTTAATTTTGTTTAGATTTGTTTTGCTTATTTGTTTAGATAATTCGATTGTTTCTGCTATTTATAATTATTGCATAATTCGTTTAGATAATTGGATATAATTATTGGATAATTCGTTTAGATAAGTGCCGACATAATTCGTTTATTAGATAAGTCCCCTTTTAATTAATTTATTGTAAGAGACTTTATTTATTTAATTAGATTGCTATTTTTTTCTTATTTGTATATTTGATTAGAATGTATATTTGTTTTGTACATTAGAAAAATCATATTAAGACTGTATATTTCTATTAATGTAATCTTGTATTTGTTATAGATGTCGGGATGGAAGAGCATTATTGTTCGATATGGAGGGCAGTGAGATCCTTCTTTATGTTACATTGGCGGGTATCAGCCAAATGCCTTTGTTCGAATGGACAATGTAATTATCCGGGAGTTCATAGAGATGATTAATCAAATTATGTTGGGAAATTCGTTGAGTACAACCTACCAACTGCATTATCTATCGAGATCTCGGAGTGGTAGAATTATCAAATTACTTTTGAGTAATGATGATCAACTTTTTCGATTGGCTCATGATGCCCAAGCAGAGGTCTATGTGACTCACGATGCCGACACATCCCAATCGGAGCAAGAACTATATAGACCTTCGTTTGAGATACCATCCTCGTCAACATATGACTACACTTCCCAAAACATATCGTTCGATGCGTCGTTGACACAACAATTTACATCATCGATTGGTTTGATGTCGATACATCTCAATATATGCCGCAACACATGGATCCATCCAGAATTGCTTTCAACATATGCCGCAACCACAACCGGGGTGATACACTTGTTGAGGACGGCAATGACGACGACGACTACGTTGAAGAAGAAGATGAAAGCAGTCGGATGAAGAGGAAGAAGATCGCGAGTTCGCTTTGGTGAGCTATGGCTCATTTGTAGAGTTTGACACATGGATCCGCCGAGAGGGTGGATTCGGGAAGCTTCTATCTACGATTATGCGAGTAACACGCAAGAGCACGTAGGAGGCTAGAGCCGAAGAAGTTGAGGAGATGAGCAACCGGCTAGTCCTCGTTATTCCTCATGATGCTTCGTTAATCTCTTTGCTCGTCCTCCGGACTCGGTTCCGCACCCGATGAGTGAGCGAAGGTTCCATCTTCGACGATGAGGGTGAATCAAGATATCCGTGGGGCTATGGCATTTGGAACGTCGAGTAGAATTTGTTATTCCTCGATCCGATAATTCGAGGATTACATTCAAATGTCGATATCATAATCGGTGTCCTTTTCTACTACGTGCATCGCAGAAGGTGGATTTTGGTTTGTCCGCAAGTTTGATGCTATACATACTTGCGCACGTAACCTAGTGAATATCGGAGTAAGGAAGGTTAATGCCCGTGTAATTGCAGCATACATATCACGAAAAATACGCGAAGACGGTGAAGTGCTAAAGCCGAGGTCCATTATAGGCGATTTGCGAGAGTACGGTGTACACGTTACATACAAGTAGCAATGCGAGCCCGTAATAGGGCGATCGAGATGATATACGGTGGACATGAAGAATCATTTCACTACTACCTAGTTATTTGCATATGTTACGGATGAGCAATCCCGGTTCGATGACCGACTTGGATATTGGATCGATGGTCGGTTCCGCCACCTCTTTGTCGCTTCGGTTCATGCAGATTGGCGTACACATTGTGCCTCCGACCCGTGATTGTAGTCGACGATGCACGCACTTGAAGGGCCGCAATAAAGGCGTATTATTCGTTGCGTGACAAAGGACGACAACGAGCAAGTTTTCCATTAGCTTATGGAATTGGTCCGATCGAGAATGATGTCTCATGGACTTGGTTTCGTCTCGACTACAAGTCGCTTATGGATCAAATCCGAGATGTTGATTGTTTGAGATGCCCATGTCAAGATAATGAACGCGGTCAGTGTGTCACCCCGATGCAACACACGGATTATGCTACTACCATCTGCTGAAAAAATCACCCGTTTGGGCAACCATCCGCAGTTATTTCGAAAGCCGCTTATGCGTACCAAGATGCACACTTTGAAAAGCGATGGCTATGTTAAAGTCTCGTGAAGGCCGATGGTAGTGGCGCATATACCAAGTTGGTGGAGGTTGGAGTGCAGTGGGCTAGATCACGGTGCCCGTTAGGCGCTACGGTTTTATGACATCGAACATTGCGTAATCGTTCAATTCTCGAATATTGTGGGCTGACGATTGCCAATTTGCTCAATGATTGAGGCAATCCGTCACATTACGTAAAAATGGTTCGATGAGAGACATGAAGCAAAGAAAGAGGTACGCGGTGAATTGACCCTCGAAGCAACGCGTAAGATGATGGTATCAATGGAACTATCACGCAGACACGATGTAGTGCCCTCATCGACTCCACTTTCAAAGTCAAGCACGAAGCAAAACATTCGAGTCAATCTCAATACGCAATCGTGTGCGTGTTTGGAGTGGGACATGGATATGATACGTGTTCTCATGTCGTTGCTGACTATATGGTGCAATTTAAGTTTAACTATGTTAATTTTTTGATCAAATTGATTTCACTTACATATAATTGATTATATAAATTTTTAGTCATAAAGGTCACCATATATCTAACTATGTGAGTACTACCATTTCGCAAAGCTAGCCAAGCATACCAGATCGGATCAATTCATTCACCACAGTCTAGTTGGACTGCTCCTCCGGATGTTCTTGGAATTACGTTATGCCTCCTAATAGAGTCCGTCAGTCGGGCGCCGAAAGTGGGTCGATATCGTCATCCAATGTGGGATCGAGTAGTAGAAGTCGTGCACTACGGACATGTAGCTTGTGTGGTAATGAATCTCATACGCGTCGGAAGTGTCCTTACTTATCCGAGACGAGTGACATTGTAATGAAAGAAAACATTCATGTAAAGATATTATTAACATTATTATTATTTTAACTTAATCAAATTGAATTGAATTGACACTACAAAAAATATATGACAATGACGGAAAAATCCGTCGCTAAACATCAACAATCCGTCGTAACACATATATATCTCACTAACTAAAACATTAATCTTTTATCAAAAAAAAAAAAAAAAAGCTTGAGCGATGAAGTCCAATTTCAGGATGATTGTGATTGCTGTCGCTCTTACATTGCTTCTTTCTATTTTGTGGTTGTGTTTCTCATACAATTTCTGATCGTTTCCATCGAGTTTTAGTACTAATGGAGTGCTAGTATGTGGTTTCCGTTGCTTATTTTATCTACATCGACGGATGCATGTTAGTCTTGATTCTGCTTCCTTCGCCCCTGTTTGGATACCGTTTGTTCATTTCTCGATAGACTATCTTATCGTTAAGCTCGTTTGCTTTATAGGTTAAAGTGTATGTTTAACGTATTCACCTAACATTGACTTAAACTGGAGTCCTAAGATTTATGTTTAGTTTGAGATTTACGTTTTCGATATCTTGTTCTTGATCGATGAGATGTAGATGGGAGAGGCGAAGAAGAAGAACATTTCCATTGAAGGAGAGCATTTCAAGTCCAATGGACGATCAATATGCCAAATCTCATTGTAGTTTATTCTAGTAAAAATAAATTTAACTCGAATAACGTCATTTCATTTTACAGGTTATGTAATACTTATTTCATTGAGCTATGATTCTTCAAAACAAAGACACAAATTCATTCAACGATCTTAGCTTCGAGTTAAATACTAAGTTGTTGTCACGAGGATTAATAACTATCGTATAATCAAATATTCGATAAATAATATGAACATCCATTTGCATCCAATATACCAATACATACCAATATACAAATACATACCAATATACCAAGACATGCTAATTGCTACATCTTCCTCTTCCTCTTCCTCTCGGCTTTTATATGGATCACACATCTCATATATATTTCCACCTACTTTATGTCTATATGCTACAACATTAGACGTACCCATTCGATGCTCGGTGAACCGAAATAAGACGTTCCACATCATGCACGCAAATGGACCATCATCGAAATCGTCTTCTCGGTCAAATACCTCAAGAAGAGGCTCGTGTAATAATCGCATCATTATTCCATGGTGGTATCGGTGGGAGTTAGCCTCGAACCATCTAGTGAAGAGAAGAAACGGCCGCAATAATCTAGTCGGGCACACGAAGTCCATCATCCTCGCATCCACTGATCCTGGTCCATCCTCCAAATACGCGAGTCAAACAAAGACGCAATGACCGAGTGCATATCCACGCGCACTATCGCGGCGCCGCTCGATGACGCAAGGGATAATGATCTATAAAAATTAATATTTAGATAAAATAAACAAGGACACGTAACCATTTAGATAAATTAATATTTATTGTATTAAATAAGGTTACCTGCGTGGCACGTAACCATGATGTATAACCCGTCATGCCGAGGACAACTGCTATCCAATGCGATGGTGGCTGCCATGTAGAAGCAATGCTCTCAGGGGTCATGATCAATGGTGCCTCACGCGGTCTTGAATGTAGGACGAAAGCATTGCGTGTACCTCGGACCATTGATTTTGCAGAAACATCTATTCAACATTGAAAATTAAGTAATTAGAGATACTACACATATATACTATATATTGATTGTATTAAAGACTTACGAAAAAACCAGTATCAAGGATGATTGTGTTTTGATAATCCACCCCATCCAATACGTCGATCCGGCATCGAGTCTCATCCTCAAATACACCATGAATAGATCGACGACTGCAAAATTATTTTAGGGATACATATCAATATAAGTAGATGTACTTAAAAAACGAAGCATATTGTATAAAACGTGCCGAACATCAAAACGCCTCGGCATTTCGATATTCACGAAAAATGCAACTGGACTTGTCGATCAAGACTCGAACAACCATCGTTGCTTTATTTGTGTTCAAGAAACGCCGGTAATTTATCACTATGTCATCGGATAATGGACGTGGCATCGGGCTATTCACGTATGGTGACCTCATTACAGCCGAAGGTCTCCGTGCCCGTTCACCTCTCCGGATCCCGAACTACAAACATTTAATTTAGGAAAATGAAAAACATAACAAATATAATGAAATATTATAAACTGCCAAATATGAGACTTAATAGTTACTGTTCCTCCAACTGCCGCGACGGGCTCGAAAGTCCGCCTCACGGCCCCGAGGCGTCGATCACTAAATAGGTCCATCCCATCATGGAATGATGAGATGTAGTTCGGGATCGGTACCATGGATCCGTGAGAGTAGCGGGAGGGTATCACTGGTCGATGCGAAGGTTGCCTCACCGGCTCAATATGTCCACTGTCTCGAGGGACATCTGGACTGGGCGGTGATGTGGTCTCCTGATCTTCACCTCTCGTCGTCGTCGTCGTCGGATGACGTGGGACATGAGGTGCATGTGTAGCCGTATCATCCCTATGTGTGCAACCACATCGAGTCTTCTAAGAGGTTTTCAAACCACTTTATCTTTGGAATAAATTTGTCTTCGATAGACCTCTCGATGCGTCGCGACCGCGCTCTCTCCTCCCCCGGACAGATTCCGGATAGATTCTCGAATCCAACGACGATCGGCGAACTAAGACGCCAGGTGCCGACCACCACCGCTCGATGAAGCCGCCTCCCGGTATGTCTTCCGTATCCCGTCTCTCAACAGATGGACGGCTATCCACATATGGCCGCTGCAGCTCATCAACAACCGGAACCTCAACGAACCCAACCGACGATGTCCTCTGGCTGGGTATCGAAGGTGAAGGCTCTGAGGCCTGCTCTGATGGAGACCCTGAAAGATCAGGATCCTCAACAAACTGTGGAGCCCTCCTCGGAACTCGACGTCTACGTCGAGGCTCATCCACCGGAGGTGGATGAGACACACCACGACGAGAAGGGAACTGTCGTCCCTCCCTCAAAGGATTTGACGGTATAACAAAATTCACACCGAGTGGAGAGGGGTGTGAGACAGACACCCAGTAAACGGTGCTAACCTCGAATGAGTCCGGCTCGATGGATGTGAGATGATAACCGACCTACAATAAATTGAAAGATGTTATTTAATATTCTAATAAATACAATACCTCATACATGATTTAAAATTATAATAAAATTCAATACCTCTTGCTCAAAAGTGATCGTAAAAGCTGCGGTGAGAGCCTCTTGAACTTCCACCTCAACACTCTCGGATCTGTTGTGGGATTGATGACGTCCCACTATACTTCCCAAGCTCGGTATGATCTCGGTGACCAAGCATATAGTGCCTGATCGGTCCGTAAAAGTGGTATTGAGCATTAGGTTGACAACTGCGTCGTATAATATCTCAATATCTCGTAACCGTAGGCCCCCACGGAAATCGCCAAACGCCTCCGGATCGTCAACCAATGCCCAAACCCAATCGGCTATTATCTTCCCGTATCGTACCCAAATACGAACCCATAGAGGGTAATAACGTGGGCCACACGTGAATAGTGACGAAGATCTACATCATCACTAAAATCATCACTACAAAATCTATCTACTAGATTACGTAATGTAACTGTGCCCCGCAAAAAGGCTATAGACCTCAACGTCGCTCAAGTCGTAGTCAGTGTGGGATCAAATGATGATGACCCAAATTGCGGGCCGGTGACTAGAGCATAATCTTTAATGGAAAAATATATATCTTCCATTGATGAAAAATACATCTCCGGATCGTAGGCTCTATCGACGGAGACTAAATGGTGCAAAGATAAGCTAGACTTAGGCCCGGAGTCCAATCAATCGATGACCAAAGCAACCCCTAAACATATCTACCAACTCTTCGCCGCCCTTATCTAGCAAGACATTCTTAATATACTTAAAATAATCAGTCCTATAATAAGTCTTTACATCCGCCACCACATTTATCGTGGTAGGCCTCAAGAAAACAGGAACCTACAATTATATCAATACCACATATTACACAACATACAACAATTCAATGCTAATCCAAAGTTGAAATTTCAAATGATTTTACATATTCAATCACATTATTCAAGCCAAAACA
Source organism: Salvia rosmarinus (assembly GCA_036937905.1). Lineage (NCBI taxonomy): Eukaryota > Viridiplantae > Streptophyta > Magnoliopsida > Lamiales > Lamiaceae > Salvia > Salvia rosmarinus. Next base: position 109,432,283 of record CM072813.1, on the reverse strand, counting down.
AATATCTCATTCAATCGAAAACATACAAGCCATAAACACTATTTATTCAATCACATTATTTAAGCCATATCGGTATTAACTACCCATATTCAATCGTTCGAAATATTATTCAAGCCAAAACAAATATCTCATTCAATCGAAAACATACAAGCCATAAACACTATTTATTCAATCACATTATTCAAGCCATATCGGTATTAACTACTCATATTCAATCGTTCGAAATATTAACTACTCATATTCAATCACATTTAGAAACATTTATCCAAAATATACATCATTTATCCAAAATATACATACTATAAGCTGGAAAAATATCTCAATTACAAAATATACATACAAGAAACATATTAAAAATCGCATAACTATGTTTCAAAATAATATACACGAAAACATACCGGTAAGTCCGACATATTGTCACTCGTTCCTTCGAAAATAATTGTAAAATATGGTTCCTGCATTATTACAAAATTCAATTAATAACTAATTATTAGAAAATTAAATTAAAATTAAATTGATATGCGTAAATTAGAAAAATCAATGTTTCCGGTCGACCGGAGAGAAGCTTCCTCGACCGGAAACTTCAATTGGTCGACGGAAACAACAAATTAATTCAAGAAATTGAATTAATTTGTTGTTTCCGGTCGAAATTTGTTGTTTCCGATCGACCGGAAACTTCCGGTCGATCGGAAACAACAAATTTCGACCGGAAACAACAAATCTCCGACCGGAAACTTCAATTTTTGCGTAAAACAACAACAATAAACATTTATCCTGAAATTGAAATTGAAACATTCCACATATACGTTTCCGGTCGATCGGAAACAACAAATTTCGACCGGAAACAACAAATCTTCGACCGGAAACTTCAATTTTTGCGTAAAACAACAATAAAAACCAATAAACATTTATCCTGAAATTGAAATTGAAACATTCCACATATACGTGCAACTTTTTATTTTATTTAAACATTCCACATATTATATTTATTCAAAATAATATGCCCGAAAACATACCGTAAGTAACAAATACTCTCGCTCCTTCCTTCGAATAAGCAAAATATGGTTTGGCCCTAATTATTAAAAAATTCAGTTAATACATAATTATTAGAAAATTTAAATAAAACATAAAATTTACTCAGATATAAACTTGAATCGAAGCCAGAGTACTCTCCGGTCGACAAACCGTTGTCTCCGGTCGAAAAAGGCTTGTCTCCGGTCGATCGGAGACAAGCCTTCTCGACGGAGACAACGGTTTGTCGACAGGAGAGAGACAGGGCTTTTCCGCTTTATATACATGTATCTCTTGTTTCCGTTCGACTAAGCTTTCTCCGGTTGAGAAGCCTTCTCTCCAATGAGCGGAAGAAGGCTTTCGACCGGAGAGAAGCTTAGTCGACCGGAAACATCAAGCAACATTGTATATATTGAAAAATTACCTCCGGAAGTGAAGCTCGACTATTAATTCCGGAATGGGAATGAAATTCACTCTTTCAAATTTTGAAATTTTCTTTGAGCCTAAGTGAAAGTGAGAGAGAATATGAGTTGTATATGAGTTTATAATCTTTACCAAACTCGGTCAACCTCATTAATGTGCATGAGAATAATATATACTTACAAGGCGTTAAATGTTGCATGTAAAAGAAAAAAAGAATCAATTCCTCTCATCTCACATCACGTCGTCATGCAATTTGCGAATTTTGAATCAAAATATAGTTTTTTAATAGGTTTGGGTATGGGATGTAGTTAATTTTTTAGGTTGGATATGAGTGGTAGATATATTTTGAAAGTTGGGTATATAAGTTGGGCTCCCTAATTAAAAAGTAGTGGTAAATTTTTTGTCTATGTTCATAAAATCATGATTTTTATAATTATTTTGAATGAAAAAGAAAACTGTCAATAATGGCTCCTATTATTGAATTATTTAAAATTTAATTTATTAGATGTTTACTTTAACTTTTGGTAGAGTTTGCAACTTTATTCTCTCACCCTTAATAATTTCTTTAACTTTATTTAAAAACTATCATTTTCATAGGGAAAATATAAATATCGAACTAAGTTCATCCAATCACATGACATATCATCACACCACTCTTATCTAATCACCAAATCGAACTTAGCCGAGTTCTTTTATTTTTTAGTGGCTTTTATTAAACGCATTTCCTAACGTATAAAGATCAAAATCTTATAACTTACAAGAATTCTATAAGAATTCAAGAGTTATTGCAACTTTTATAATGCCAGAAGAGTATCATTAACAGAATGAATGTTGAAATAAAGTATTAAAAATTCGAATAAATTTATTGTACTTTAATAGGAGAATTGGAAGAAATGTCTTTTCTTTTTTGACAGAGGGAGAAAAGTACTTTGACGAAACATAGAAAAAAATAGTCCTCTACAAAATCGAAGTTAACTGATTGGAACATAAAACTCAATTGTATTTCAGGAGGACCTGGCTTTCAAACAAATCCTAAATTTTTCTAAGGATTCCTGATTTCCAAGTATCTACTAAGTTGATATTAATGACTACAATCTACAGAGAAGTTCACTGCAATTTTTAATGGTTTATTTGTGATATATTTCCTGATCAAGTGTTAATTATTCTTATGATTGATATATAAAAATCACGAATATTCAACAAACACACACACACATATATATATTTCATTCGTCCACCAAAAGTTTGTATTGTTTTTGGTGATACGAGTTTTAATAAATTGTATTGATTGTAAAATGAGTGAAAAATGATCTCATATTATAAGCGTAATATGGTGATTTTTTATAAATAAATTGATAAATTGAAGGTAAAAATTATAAAAACGCAAACTTTTGGTCGACGGATAAAAAAAAAACAAGCTTTTAATGGATATAACGAATATAAAATAAGACTCAACACCCTATGCAATTTGTAGGGGTTAATCTTTTAATTCCTTGCTATAAGATATTTGGCTTTGATGACTGAAAATTATGCATGAAAATATGCACTAATACCTTAAATAGAAAAAATATATACTTTTTTTCATTTATTTTTAGTTGGAGCTAGTAGTTCCGTGTCCGTCGCCTCCACCTGGCCAATGACCTCGAGCTAAGAGGAATTACGGATTAGGGGTTCTGTAGATTGACCCTACCTTGACTACGATAAATAGCACTAAATAGGAAATTAAGATTTAAGATAAGAAGAAATTTCTGATATTTTTTAAAGAAAAGAGAGATATATATATATATGGAAATTCCTATGTGGAAAATTAATGTTAAATATAAATTAATCATTTCACACCTCATATGGAAATTTATGAGCACTACATACTTGTTGCTATATAAAAAAAGTATTTAACATTGTTTTTAGAACACGAAACAGGGATCCTAAATGAATTCAATATTTTTTAGCATAATATTGTAAACGTATATAATTAATAACAAACTAAATAAAGATGGACCTAAATTCACAATCCAAATACTAAAAAATAATAAAATAAAATATATAAAGATGGGTAATTATGTAAATTAATGGGAGCATATGGGAAATAGACATTTTCCTAACTGATGGGCGAGGATGAAGGATTAGAATTACAAATGGGTTAGTATTCATTGAAATCAACATCTGATGTATATTTATGTTGAATTTGCAGACGATACGTCATAGCGATTAACAGATGAGCGCTACCTTTTCTATTTTTCAATTTATGAAATTGACATATTTAATCGAACCCGTAATACTTCAATGGAGCATAGTATTTAGTAGACCTTGGATTAATAAATCAATATGATCGAATTTTAAATTTTGTATCAGCAAAAGGAATAATTAATCCGAGATAGGACAACTTGAAACTGATAGATCAGATGGTTAAGAGTTAGTAAATTTATAACAAACGTATTTAAGGTTTCAGGTTCAAAAGGGCAGCCTAAAGTCTAACAGGATGTAATACAGCTGATCTATAGTCTATACCAATACAGATATAGTAGTAAGTGACTATGTTTATTAAATCATACTTACAATATCATAAATGTTACATTAAATATAATATATCTATAATCAAAATGATGTAATAAGTATTGCATATTTTCACGTAGACGTGTACAATTACGAAAAGTAAATGCGTACAAATTGAACGATATGTTAAAAGGTGGAAATTAAAAGACTAATCAAAGTGAACGTGTGAAAAAGTATTAATATTATTAATTAATTCCCTCCGATTAATTCTACCACCAATAATTAGTCTCTAAAAAAGTATCTTTAAAAAAGGGCATGTTCTTGCCTCTTGATTTCATTAAAAATATGATGTGTTCCTATCTAATTTAAAAGTCTTAACTATCATCATCTCTAGAATATAAGCTTTGGCTTCATCTGATTTAATTAGCTGGACTAACCATGTGTAAATAGCACCCTAACTACTCTCTCCTTAAAACACAAGGAAATACTTGGATCTCGGGTTCGAAATTCATCTCCTCTTTAAAATTTTTGTATTTAATGACAAAAAGAAAAAGAAAAAAGAAATACTTGATCTCGAATATATATTTCAAAGATCAACTCATGCTTACCCTTGATGACTTTCGGCTTTCGCCATGACCATGAATAACAAAACTGAAGGAATAATGGACAACTTTTTTCATTTTCTTTCTAAAATAATGTCCAAAAAATTGAATGAAATATTGTCCCACAATGAAAATAGTATCAGATTGTTTCCAGCATCAGCATGGAAAATAATTGATCCTATTGTAGAATGAGTAAATACAATTAATTTTTTCATGAAAGCAAGTTGGGCATGTGAGTGATCACACTGACAAGGACCATTGTCAATCTCCAGCCAACTCAAAAATAATAGCTAAAGTGAAGTGGCATTTTTGTCAGCTTTTGCCAACTTTAGCAAAATGTTTCAATCAGAGAGAGGCATTATTGCATTCATGTTCAAAGCTTTATTAAAACCTTTCTTATGAGAAAATAACCAGCATGTAACCTGTAAAAACCAGATGTGTTAAGCTCCATAATCCGCCGATTCACAGTCGGAGATGGCAACTGAAGCAGATATTCAACTACCTTTATGTGAAGCAGTAAGTTGTTTCACAATCTACTTTGCTTGTAGTTTATCGAAATATTTGCATATATGTCAAGCAAAGCTGTGATCTTGTTGAATTTACTATCCTATGATCCAACACGACACTACTGTTATATGAAATTCAACTTCTTGTTACAGATAAATGATTTTCATCAAACATCTCATAAATATATAAAACATACTCTTGAGAATTCTTGGATCTTCGATCATAAGAAGCAACTTCTGTAAACAATAAATTATATAATATAACTTGAAACATACAAGTAAATAAGAGAAGCAAGCCATATATGCTTTATAGACATGCTTCCATGTTGAAGTTTGCAGAATTTAAGTCGATAGTGATAGTAAATACGATTTTAGCATATAAGTCGTTTGTTCTTTCTTTTTAACAAATAAATACTGTTATCCAACATGGCAGAGAGGGGAGCAAGTTGGAAATTTTGTAGATAATGCTATCAAGATTTATGTGAGTGACATCCCCCTACAAAAGCAGAACCAAGATGACACACACAGTGAACTTCCTATAGTTGAGGGTGAGAATTTTTTAAAATCACCCTTGATTGTTGAGGTTCGTTGTGAAGCAAATGCCGCTGCACCCGACGTCAGTAAGGTCATCGAAGAGACGTCCGAGGAAGAAAGGCAACAGAATGCTGAAGAATCAAACAGCAAGGGTGGAGATGGAGACAGAGGTGTGGTACCAGAAAAATGCAGCATGGATTCATCAGTAGTGACCCCAGAAATGAAAGCGGGAGACACAATTGATGTTCCTTGTACAGACGATGCAATGGGGTGACTCGGATATCTAAGGAGACGAGCAGTGATCATCATGGCACGTATGATTCCTCCACCACTAATGAGATATTACTGGAATCTAGTCTCCCGAGCAAAGAAACTGAGTCTCATACACCTTGCATCTCAGAAGGTGAGGAGCTGAATGTCCAATCGAAGATAACAGATGGAAAATCTGCGGATGAGAAGCCAACGGAAGAGGATATGCCGTCTAATCTCACAAATGAGATGACCCCCGAGCAGGAGGCATTAGAAAATGAAACAAGTGTTGAAGATAATTTCAACACAGCAGCAGAGAAAGCAAGCCATGAAAATAGTACATCTGGAGAAACGATTGGGAATTCTAATAGAGACGAGCTACAGAGCAAGTGCGGCTCAAACACATCATTCTCTAAGGAAGAAGAAAAGGCCGTACAGAAAGGTGATGAGTCTGTGACAAGGTCAGAAGACTGTGGAGTCACCCCAGAGAGTGAGAGCCATGGAGATGTAGAATGTCAGGTCAAAACCTTGGAAGATGCTGCTACAGATCATGGCTACTCAAAGCTTGCGGTGAAGTCAGAACCGGTCCTAGTTGAAGACTCACATTTTGAAGAGGAAAGTGAAAAGCTGCCATTGACACAAGCATCAACGGGGAGCACCACTGACGACGTCCCAGCAGCCACGGATAATGTGACAGACAAGGATGAAGACCTCAAAGGATCTGAATCGTCTGAGAAGCAAAGTACAAGATGTACTTGGGTGAAAGAAGACATGCACATAGAAAATCCCGCAGAATCTTTGCATGTAGTTCCTGAAGTATCTAATTTAAGCCAAGAAAACAGCATAAAAGGGCCTCCAGAGGAGCAAAGCACAAATGTAACTCTGCATGGAAACACAATCGAGGCAGAGGAAGCAGCAATTGATGGACAGAAGGAAAGTCTTGAGGTAAGGATATCCCTACTACTAAGCACTGAGTTGGTAGTCACACACTTGAAGAAAAGAAATAATAATAATAATGATAATGACTTTTATATTAACCTTTCATCTTGTTGCAGCCAATTATTTCAAGCTCCCATGAAGAGGGAAGCATGGCTGCAGTTCTAAAAGAAGCCACGAGTGACCACACAGATGGAGAAATAATTGATGAGGTTGACGAACACAAGGAAGTTCTTGAGGTATGAGACACGACTGAAAAACTTACTTGGAGAAATCTATGGCTCTACACTGAAAGAATAAAAGATTTATCTTTAAACTCATGGAGTTAATTTTTGTTCTTTCTGCAGTCTCTCTCAAGTGGTGATGTAAATAATGTTTCGCCTGATGTCAATGAAAAGACAGATCAACCAATAGAACTAGGTGCAAATGAAGAAATCCAACAGAATATTGAAGAATCCAAAGATGGCGGTAGAGATGCAGTAGCACAAGTATGCAGTACGGATTCATTACTTGTCACCTTACATATTAAAGCGGGAGATGCACCTGATATGGACGACGCAAAGGTGTCGACTCAGCTATCTAATCATCATGGCACCGAAAATGCTATACTTACTGAGGAGATATTGCAGGAAACTGATCTCATCAGCAAAGAAACTGAGTCTCATACTCCTGGCGAGCACTCATCGCTCTCTAAGGAAGAAGAAACGGCCGTACAGAAAAGTTACGAGTCTGTGACAACACCAGAAGACTACGGAGTTCCCTCAGTAGCTGCTGTAGATCATAGCAACCCAAATCTTGCAGAGAAGTCCGAGGAGAGGTCACTCATCCTAGTAGAAGATGAGCATTTGGAAGAGGAAAGGGAGAGGCGGCCATTAACAGAATCATCAACTGGGGGCACCAATGACAATGTCTCAGCAGCCATAGATGATGATGATGAAGACCACAAAGAAGCTGAGTTGTCGGAAATAGAAAATGCTGCAGAATCCTTGCATGTAGCCGTTGAAAATATTCAAGTAGCTACTTTAAGCCAAGAAAACTACATTAAAGCCCTTCCAGAGGAGCAAAGCACCGTTGCAAATCTGCATGGAAACACAATCAAGGCAGAGGAAGTAATAATTGATGGACAGAAGGACAGTCATGAGGTATGGATAACAACACTCCTACTAAGAACTGGGTTGCTTGCTTTTCCCTTAGTCACACTTGAAGAGTAATAGCTTCATTCTGAAAAGAAAAGAAAAACGAAGATAATAGTAGTAGTAGTAGTAGTAGTAATTGTTATATAACAGTCAGTAAATTAACCTTTCATCTTGTTGCAGAGTTTTCCACCAATTGTTTATAGTTCCCTTTCAATTAGTCATAGACACACTTGCATATCAATAGCTTTATTCTAAAAACAATATATATATTTCAGCCATTAAATCAAATTTTCACTTGCTGCAGAGTTTTCCACCAATTGATTCTGGTTCTCCCGAAGAGGGAAGCATGAATGCAGTTCTAGAAGAAGCCACGGGTGACCATACGGACGAAAATATAATTGATGAGGTTGACGACAAACATGACGAAGTTATTGAGGTACAAGATGAGAGTCAGTAATACAAACTGAACATTCAGTTAGAGATATTTATGACTTCACTTTGGAAAGAAGAATATTATTTAGCATTAAACTTATGGAGTTAAGAATATCTTATTCTTTCTGCAGAATCTGTCAACAACTGAGGAGGCTGAAGGAAACTCATTGATCATATTGGAAGGTTCAGAATATAAAAAGGAAGATGACTCAGGAAAGGAAAGTGAAGAAAACCTTTGCCACTACCTTTGGCGAGGGAAGTCAGTGAGGCCCGATTTGAGGATGGAGAACCAAAGAAAGCTGAGCTCTGCGATGATGAGAGGGATACAGAGCCGAAGACAGAATCCAGAACAGAAAAAATAGAAGATGTGCATGTGAATTCTGAAGATACCAAAGCACCTCATTGGATGGACAAAAGATCAGAAGGCGGAACAGTTGATGCATCAGAAGAAAGGGAAGAAACTGTTGAAGTACAGGTCAGATATGAACTACTATTTTATGATAACTAGCTTCATCATACGTATACAAGAAGTACTAAAAAGTATTCCGAAAGGAACAAAAAAAAGGTGACAAGATTCTTTCATTGAACTCATAATGTTACTGACCTTATTCTTGTTGCAGAATGTTCCAAATGAGAAGCTGGAAGAGAATTCATTTATCCAAGTCGGCGGTCAAGAAATGGAAAGTGAAGAGCATTTGGATAAGGAAAATGAGCAACTATCCTCGACAAAGGATTACACGGTGAACGCCCACAATGACGAAGTAATTGTAAAGGATGAGGACAAAACTGAGGATGAGAAACCAAGTGGAGCAGAATTGTTTGAAAAGGACAAAAATATTGAGAGTGTTTTGCTGACAGAACAAGTGCAGAGTGAAAGGCCTTTAGAAGTCATCAAAACATCTGGTTTCAGTCAACACAGAGAAGCAACAGAGAAGCAAATCCCTACTGAAAATTCACAAGGAATACCCAGTGATGAAACAGAGGAAACCGGAATAGATGCAGCTAATACCAACGAGAAATTACAGGTGAAAAGCATATTTGAATTGAATTATGTAATTACTCAAGCTGGCTCATATCCTGAACACTGAACATTTGAGAATAGGAAGCAAAGTATTCTTCTTTCCCTTTGAGCACGTACATCACTTTATTTAGTTTTCTCATCCATGCTGCAGAATGTCTCGAATGAGGACAGTGACAAGGACTTGTTAATCGAAGTGGCCACCTCAGAAATGGCACGTGATATAGATTTGATAGAGGAACCGGAAAGACCATCACTAACTGAAACTTCAAAGAGGAGGCCAGTGAGTCAAAAACTGGCGATGAATACCCAAGCAAAGTTGAATTTCCCAATGATGAGAAAAGTACAGACTGTATACCAAAGAAAGAGAGCTTGCAGCCTGAGGATTATAAAACATCTACTCCAAGTGCAGACATAGAAACAACCTGTTCACTTGAGGAGCAAAGCTTAGCAGAAAATTCTCAAAGCAACAAAATAGCTGATGCAGCTGACCAGAAGGAGGTCGATCTTGAGGTACGACTAAGCATCACAAGTAGAATTTGGATTTTCTTTCAAGATTATATATCTTTTAACAATGATAAGCATCTACAAGAAGAAAATAAATAAACAAAAATAATTTCCCTTTCGCTTATAGCTTATCAGTTTATATCTACTATCTGGCTGCAGAATGTTGCAACAGAAACTCCACATGAGCACATTGAAGAGAACTTGGTAATCCAAGTGGATTGTTCAGCGAGGGAACATGAGGAACCGTTGGAAGAGGACAATCAAACTTCATCTTTGATAGAAGCTCCAACAGGGGTAACCGATGCCAGGGAGTCAAAAAATATCGATGAATCTGAAAATAGGGGCGAAGAGTCAATAACACCTGAATTGGAGAATACAGAAAATACATATGTGAGGGAAGAAACAGATGTGGAGAAACCTATTGACTCCTTGCAAGTCAAGCCTGAGGATATTAAACAACATGATTCAAATCCAGACATAAACAAGTCCACTGACACTGAGGAAGAAATCTCAAATACAGATCCACGAGAAATTTCAACTGACAAGGCAGAGACAGAATCTGCTGACGCAGCTCACACAAATGAGGGAAGTGTTGAGACAAAGGTAAATAATGTACTTAATTTGTCGTCATTAACTCATTTAACATGTTTGTAAACAGTAAATGGCTTGATCAGAAAAGAAAGTGTAAACAACATCCTTCTTCAGATTTTTGGTGAATATAACTTTTTAGAATTTTTATTTTTACCTCAGGACGTCGCAAAAGATATTCCAGATTGTGACAAGGAAGATAGCATACCAATTGAAGAAGTTGGATCACAAAATCCATTGAACGAAGCTTCGGCAGATAAAGCCAATGATGAGGAGTCAACAAAAGTTACTGAAGGCAATTTGAAGAAGAAAGAAGAGCCCCTCGAGTCAATGCAAGTAGCAGCTCAGGATATTGAAACACCTCCTTTAAGTCTAGACAGGGAGACAAGTTCTCTACATGAGCAAAGCTCCATTACAATTCCTGAAGCAATCATGGATGATAACAAAGAGGAGATGGCTGATAATGCAACAGGCGAGGAGGATGAAACTCCCAAAGATAAGGTGAGAATCAAACTTGTCAACTATCTTAATCGTAAAATCCATAATTTATGCATTGAATGAATTACTAAATTCCCCTGATGCAAACATAACTACGGCTTACGATATTTGAATTGGTTATTTTGACACATAAGTTAACTATATATGGCTAAACTTGACCCTGAAAGAAAATGGTCAACATTATCCTTCTCCAGAGTTTTGGCGAAAAGAACTTTTATGATTTTTATTGTTACCGCAGGTTGTTGGAAAAGACATTTTGGATTGTGGCAAGGAAGATAACATACCAATTGAAGAAGTTGGCTCACAAAAGCCACTCAACGAAGCTTCAGCTGGGAACGACAACAATGAGGAGTCAACAAAAATCACTAAAGGCAGTTTGATCGAGGAAGAAGCATCCCTCAAGTCAGCGCAAGAGGCAACTCAGGAGATTGAGATGCCTCCTTTCAGTCGAGACAGAGAAATAAGTTCTCTAGATGAGCAAAGCCCCATTGCAAATCCTGAAGGAATCAGGGATGATCACAAAGAGGAGATAGGTGATAATGAAACTGGTTTGGAGGGTGAAACTCCCAAGGATAAGGTGAGAATCAAACTTATTAATTATCTTGATCAGGAACACCTAGTTTGTGCATTGCATGAATTGCTAAATTCCCCCTATGCGAATTTACCTATAGATTAGCATATTTGGGTTGGTTACGGCAGCAGTTTGGCGTAAGCCTTCTCTGTAGTTCTACTAGGCAAAAGAAAAACTAATTGGCATATTCTTTTACGGTCTTGGTCAATCATCATTTTAGCGTTGAAATTATTGTAAGATACTCTTGTTTCAGTCATCCCCAAGACACAAGTGAGCAATTTGATTCCATATATTGAATAGATTTAACAAATGATCTGGACGTGCAGCAGAATATTGCAAATATTACTCCATATGAGGACAAAGAAGAGAACTTGCAAGTCCAAGAAGATAATGTAACACAGGAAAAAGCTGCTGATCCACAAGACACATGTGATGAAACACAGGAAAAAACTGTTGATGCAGCTAACGAAAATAATGTAAGTTGAGAGGTAGAAGTACAAGACGCACTATCAATTTTTGTTAAGTGATGTTAACTAGTTTCAAGACAAACAATGATATTTAGTGGCTAGGTTCTTAAGGAAAAGGGAATCAAGAATAATATTTCTTCTTTTAGCTCAACAACGTTCTTAAATTATTATCATCTTGGCACAGGATGTTGTAACAAGTGTTCCAAGTCGAGACGGTGAGGATAACTCAACAATTGAAGTGGATGGTTTACAAGAACCTTCTTCCGAAGAAGTTAATGCAGAAAAGATCAATGATGACGATGAGGGAAAAATAGTGGAGTCATTGCAGGTAGCAGATGAGGACATTAAAGAAAATTCTTCAGGTCAAGATAGAGAAGCAAGACATGTAGAGGAGCAAGCCCCAACTACAGATTCTCATGGAACCATGGGTGATAAAAAAGATGCAAAAACACCTGATTCAACTGATCTGAAGAAAGAAACTCTTGAGGATAAGGTGAGAATCATAGTAGTAAAAGCTGATTTTATTATCACAAAATTAGCGGATAAATTCCTGAAAATGAATTACTATTCTATGGTAAACAAGAATTTTGTCTGTAAAATAATCAGATTCAAAGAATGCTTTATACTGGATGCAGAACTATGCAACTACTCCAGATGAGTCCACTAAAGAAGATTCACTAAACCAAGAAGATGGCTTACTTCTGGAACACAAAGAACACTCGGAAAAGGATGGTGAAAGCACATCATTAACAGATGCTCCAAAAGATATCTCAAGTAACAAAATTACAGAAAAGAGTGTTGATGCATCAGGCGATGAAACTCAAGAGGTTCAGGTGATTTCAGTTGGACTCTACTACTTTAAGTTTTTTAATCATGTAGATGAAAGTAATAGCAAGCTTAAAGAATATGAAAAACAAAAAACTCATTCTTCAAACTGAACACGATTTTGTAATCTCTTTCTGTTCATATTGTAGGATACTGAAAAAAGTGCTCCATGGGAAGATGACTCAACAAATGAGCAAAATACTGAATTTACATTGATAAAGGAAGATGTATCCATTGAGTTACGACAAACAGCAGCTGAGGATAGAGAAGCACCTTGTTTGAGTGAAGTTAGAGAAATAGATTCTCAAGAAGAAGGTGCAAGTCCTGGAGTACGAATCAATGACAACGAAGAGAACAAAACAATCGATCCAATAGTCTTTGAAAATGAAACTCCTAAGGATGAGGTCAGTATATATACACACAGTTTATGAGTGCAAATTGTCCAAGAACAAATTTTTATATTGAAACTAACAACATTATTTTTATTATCTGAACTTAAGTAAATCCTATCACAAAATTAGTTTACACAACGATGAAAAACAGAACTATTATATTCTATAATAAACAACTTTTGGACTAACAAAGTTGACGTACACTATAAGTGGAGAATAGTCGAATACTATATAGTTCACTGCATTCTAATCCTAAAATCTTACGCCCTAATAAATATCACGTAGTAAGAATATATTCTGATATGATATCTTGCGATATTAGAACTTGTGACATAAAAAGTTTATCATAATTGTCAGGCTTATAGATCATGAGACTTTAAAATCTGTTAAGCAAAACTAAAATCATTTTAGTAATTTGATTAAGCAAAATCAATGTTTTATACAAACCCGAAATATTGATAGCATCTCAGGATCTTTAATTTAAACAAATCATTATCAAAATTGTCGTATAGAAGATCTGATTAGTTGGACAAGTATGGCTAGCTCCTATACTTTGCATCATTACTCATCCCCATCCCCTAAGTTGTTGTCTCATGTTTGTGCCCACTCAATCTATGAATACATTTCACTATTCCTACATAAAAGATGGGCTCCATGTTTTAAGAAGCTTTGAAGCTTTGAAAGAAAGGGGGGACGTTGTGACGATTGATTCACCATTTATGGGGATGTTCAGGTGCCCAAAGAGATGGAAAGTGTTGATGTTAAAGGAGAAAAAAAGGAGGAAGAAGGTTACCCCAAGGCTGTTCCAATGACTACTGCAGTCATAGAAGCATCTAGTCAGGCAAGAAATCTGATCCGAAGATTCCTGGTTATAGTTTGCTTCTTTCTTGAAACTTATTAGAAAAATAATTTTTAAAACAGGAAAGGTGCTTAAACTTAACAGCCGAAGAGACCCCCTGTACAGAAGATTTGAATGTTAACAAAGAAGTAATTGGGCATATTCCTGAAGTTAGCAATTACAAGCAACAGGATTCGCCAGTTATGAAAGTTTCAGAAGAACATAAGTTGACAAGCAACGAGCATAGTACCAGCACGGAATCTGAGAAGAATAACGATCAAGTCGACAAAACGGACTTGGAGAAAATACAAGTGCTGAACGATGGCCCCAGTGCAGTACCAACAAGTGAAACTCTGGCAGAGACAGAGGTCCAAGTTCCAAATGGAGAAAAGGAAGCACAAGTAATTAAACGAGAGGCAGAAAATGACCAGGAGACACTGCCTGAGGATGTCTCAGAATCGAAGGAGGTGAATGGTGAAGAGGAAATGGATTCAAATAACTGTAAAGACATTTCAAGTAGCCCCATCTCTGTGGAAGTCTCAACATCTAATGTGGCATTACAAGAAGACTCGACATCCAACTCTGTTACAGACCTTGAAACCAAAAATGAAGAAGAAGCTCCACCACTCAAAGAGGCAACTTCCTCATCTGCAGAAAGTCAAGATGCTGAGAGTGTAAGTGTTGAGGCTGGTAGCTTGACCCAGGAAAAGTCGGACTCAAATGAAGTTGAATTTACGCCTGGAGAAAACAAAAGTGGATATGAGTCCAACAGCTGGGGCCTCGAATCTATTGCCCAAGTTCAAAGTTTTCATATAATTTCAAAAACAGAAGAAGAACTTAAAGCAGAAGCAGAAATACAATCTGACAAAGCTGAAACAGAGGACATATTACAAGAAAAAACTACGTGTGAGCAAGAAATCATGAAGGAAGACATTTCAAGCGAGAAGGAGCAATTACCAAGAGTAAACTTTTATAATCTACTGCATTTTTTAGGTGTAGGTTTTGTTCATTCTGTTAGATGAACATTAAGCCCTAACAAAATGATACAATATGCAGATCAAGGAAGAACGTGAAGATATAAAAGATTATCATCAAGGTTCTTGTGAGGAAGAGGTGATCACAGATAGTCACCAAGAAGATGAGGTGAAGCAAGATCAGCATACAAACAGCAAAGAAACATATGAGTTCACAAAGAATGGAAATGAAACTGAAACAGAAACAGTAAGAAATTACATAAAATTAATTTATTTTCTTGATAAGCCTCAGCATATTATGACATTGAAATGCCATTCATCGAGCAGGTATCAAAAGTTTCAGAAGAAGCCGATGGCAAGGCTTCAGAAGATCTAGAAGAAAATATATTTAAAATGAAGCAATTGATGGAATCCTCCACCAAGAAGAGCAGGCAACGAGCATTGAGGCTAATACTAGAATAGACAATGAAAATGCTCGCAAGTTAGACATTGCATGCGTGAAAACAGACACTCAAGATTCAAATAAAGAGGCATGTTCATTTTAAGTTAACTTTCTCAACATAATACATAGGAAATTACAGTTTCACCAAATGTACTTTCAGTACTATTTCAATAATCTACGATATTTGCTGTGTAGGCTGTCCAAATAGCAGTAATCCATAGGAGTGAAAGTGAGGAACAGAACAAGGAAGATGAAATTTGCATTTCAGATGAAGTGCAGGTACAAGATGAGGTAAAAGGAATATAGCATCATTGATACATTGATGTACTAGAGACCACCATTTTCTAATTAGATATCTACTCTACAGGAAATTTTGAGGCTTTCAGAAGGGAAAAGCGAGGAGGAAGCAAAAGAAACTTATAAAGAAGCCTATTTTGAGGCTGAGAAGTTTGATTTATCATCTCAAACCAAAGATATATCAGAATGTGCAATTAGTGATGTTGAAGACAATGAAAAGTCCACAGCAAAAAAGTTTTCTGAAGAGCATTATCCTAAAAAAATCACAGCATGTGAAAGTGAAGACATTGCACTAACAGAACAACCCTCAGAGGATGCATCCGTCACTGCTGAAGTGCAAGAAGCAAAAGCTGGGATTGATTTGGGGGCTGCAGAAGCAACTGGATTAGAAAGTCAAGAGGTGGAAGAATTGAATGATAAATGCACAGAGATGGCAGACACCTCCACACCAGTGGAAAATCCGGTGATTTCCACGTCAAAAAACATAGGAGAAAGTACAGAAAGAACTCCACTGGAGGCCGAAGACCAACAGACCAAACTTGATGACTTGCCAGAAGAATCAAATATGAGGGATACTGAAGTGAAAATGGCGGAAAAAGATGATGCGGTGAATCTTCAAAGTGTCCAGGGCCAGGAGTTATGTAAGAGAGCATCAAACAATCATAATCCGGTGCCAGAAGAAAGAATAGAGACCAGTGAAGAACAGGAAAGAAAACCAATTCAAAATGCAACTGTCTCAGAGACTCCAAACCAAGAAATAGAGGAACAGAAACTGGGAAGGGATACTGCAGATGTTGATGAAGAAGAGAAAAATATCCCCAATCAGTTAGAAAGTGTCTATGGTGCAGATATAGAAAAGGTCCCAGAATCAAGCATTCATCAAAGTTCTGTTGATCAACATGACAAAAAAGAAGGAAATAAGCAAACTGAGCCAGATGCCCAATGTTCAGACATCAAAACATCAGAAAATGAGCCAGCTCAAGTTGGAGGCACTGATGTAACAGAACTGGAGGCATCCCCTCTATCCTTGAAAGATAAGCATGTCGTTCTCAAAGTAGATGGTGACGAGAATATATCTACACAACATTCCCAAGGTGAACATGAAGTAGTGAAGTCTTCTAAAGTTGAGCAAGAAGAAGAGGAATGCGGAATTGAGGAAATGCAAGGGAGGCCTGAATCAGAGGAGACCGGCAAACCTTATTTGTCAGACCCCTCTGACATGGTTGAAAAGGGGCCAACCGGCCACACTGAAGACGTGCATGCTGAAAACATTGATGAAAACACGAAAACAGATGAGGAGAAAGATGATGAACTTGAGCAGAACAAATCAGACTTAGGTTCTGAAGCACCAGTCATGGTGGATATTGGAGATGCGGATATGAAAGTAGCTCATAAGAAATCTCACAACATACTTTCAGGCGTTGGATCAAAAGTGAAGCATTCTATTGCCAAAGTGAAGAAAGCCATCACTGGCAAATCGCCATCTCCAAAAAAGGTGATAAATCCAGAAAGTAAATAAATTATAAACTATAGCTTGAAAGTTTTTAAATTTAAACTATAGCTTGAAGTTGTTCATAATTTTTTCACCTTTTCGGCTTGCTGTCAAGGGTTTGCAAATCACTTTTTACATTTATTTTCTTTTTTTCAGCTTGTTTGTGTAAACGGCTTGCATATATACATGTATTCTGTAAGTTTGGGAATTGTTGTGGAACTTCATATGAAGTTTGTAATGCTAATACAGTTTTTTTCTTTCATCATATAATTTCCTCTTGCTTCATAGCCATGACATATACTGAAAAATGAATGAAATCTAGCTTTGTCGTATGTAAAATGCAGAAACTCTGAAAAAAGAGTAAAAGGATATCTCACTGAATTATATCTAAAAATGGCTCTCATGCTTTCATAGCCTTTCACCAAGCTCTCGTGATCGTTCATATTAAGCTTCTTACCCGCCCCTGCATATTTTATTTCTTATAGCCAATCTTGGATACTGTGACATTTGTCCTTTGCTAATTCTTTATCCCATTTCGAGATCTTCTTTGTTATTATAATTGATATTACGAAATATTATGATTAGTTCGCATCTATCTCTGATCAGTTTCCTTAATTTATATTAATGTCCTATAAGGATTGAGTTTCAGTTCTATTCATCCAACAATATACACAAAGAAAAATGGTACTCCTCCTTACTCAAAATGTGTTCATGAGAATCTTCGATGAAGATTTTAATAAAAATTGTTTAGTGTTTTGCAAGTGGAATAAAGGTTCCGCATTAGTGCAGTAGCACTATTCGTTTAAATCTATACAACCTCATCATCTTAAGGCCTTTCTAAATCTCTAGAATTGTAAATTATTTGTCAAATGATTTAAGTATTCTTTAAACTCTGGTAATGTGATTTGAGTAATCAATAGAAACGTCAGTACAAATCTAAGATTATTATTTTGATAGAAAAGCTAGTTCAAAATACACTAGAGAAACAGATGCTAACAAACAGCAATTAGTAAAACGATGACCATCAAAATCGATTTTTGAGAAGCCATGTTGAATATTTGTTTATTCTTTGCACAAATTTGATATGCTGCTTCATTTTTTCACTCATGTTTATATAGATGTTTTTTTTTCTAACATCCACATCCGACTACCAATATTCGTTCGATGGTCGATCCTAATTATTTCACCACAAATTAAAGCTAGTTATGCATCACAATATCTCAATTTAACTTGATCACACACACACGTGGACTCTTATCTAAATATATCACAACTTTGGATATTACATATTCACAGTTAAGATTAAATCTTCAACGATCATGCAGATTGATGGCGTGACACGTTGATGGTAGAAATGTACAATCAAATCTTTAATAATTTCTAAATTTATTGAATTTTTTCTCTCTCTAATTCGAATGTGCGACTAGATATTTTGAGATGCCTATTTAAAAATTTTCAAATATGCATTTAAATAGTATAGATGCTAAAAATATGCATTTAGATACCTCGTGCATCTGAAAATATGCACTTTGACAGCTCGTGCATATAACAATTTTCGAACCAATTGAATACTCTGAAAATTGAAATGCACTTAGAAATAATTATCCCTTTAAAAGTTGTGGGCTCGTGCTTTTTATCACTTTAACACTTTATTTTGAACCAATTAATATATACTGAAAAGATATTTATAAGAAAATCAACATTTTAAAAATGTCAACTGACTAAAACGCCCAGCTGTTATCGCTACCGCCAATTAATAAGGCGAAAATTTTCAAGTTTTCCCGCTTGACTACTCCCCTATCCCATCCCGCCAAACTAAACCCTTATCAAGACTCCGGTACATCTTCACCGCCACTAGATTCGGATGAGAGAGAGAGCAGAGACTGACTAGCAGCAGAAATGGAGGCCTCCCGATCTCGATCATTTTTCCAAGACTTGAAGCTAAGAGAAGTCAATGGGTTCCGAGGTATAATGTACCTTTTTTGTGTGATATTTATTTTAATAGGATCTGTTATAGAATTGCTAAGATTTTGATTAAGTTTTATGCGACACCAGTAAGAAAGCGGCCTTATATGGGCAACGATTCACGAGGTTTTGACCCAATCGGAGCTGTAGCAATCCAGCACGACAACGAGCCTTCGCCTCCAATGGCTCTGTCTTTCTGCAAGGTTAATTCACAGTTTCTTTTTAAATATGTTTGAGATTAAGTTTCAGCTGAAAGTTCGTTGTAACTTATACTGCATTTTTGGTGCTGTTTAGACCAACAGAAACGCCCATATTCTTGCTCTCTCGGATGAAGCGGGTTACGTCACACTGACTGACACCAGGAAGAAATTCATGGATAATGCTTCATACCAAGAAAATGCAGGTATTTGGATAATTGGGTTTTCACATTCAGAGATCTCCCAGAAGTGGGTTGTCGTTTTTGAACTTGAATTTTCCCATTTTTCAATGATTTTTGCAGAGAAAGCTAAGCTGACTGAGTGGATAGCTCACGAAAATGCCGTATTTGACTTGTGTTGGATCAAGGTTCGCTAGCTTAATCGAGATGCCCAACTTTGGACATTGTTTCCTTAAGTCCGTGTATTTTCTAAGATAACTCAAAATGTGGGCAGTAGATATGCAAAGCTAATGTACCTATAAAATCCTAGTTCCATATATATATATATATATATATATATATTTGGAGAAACTGAGTAAAATATTGATTAGGATTACAAATAGCATCCATTTAAGTCAAATTTAAACTGCTGGCTAATCAAGTTTATGCTGGTCAGTTCATTTTAGACTCTCTTGAATAGTCCGTCTGAGGTTGTATAAGCTCCATTTGTTCTTGTTTGGTCCCGAGGCTTGTGAATTCAACTTGGAATAGTTATATCTGTTCCGTTAGTCCAATTCAGGGATTTAACTGTTCCCAACTACAGGAATTGTTGATATATAAGGGGGAAATGAAGGGGGGTGTAAGCAATTTAAATGAATTAGGGCCATTCCTGCCTCATAAGATAAGTATTATTTGCAATGGATATGCGTGCTGTGTTTCATTCCTGCTCGACTACTCTACTCTTTATTTTAAAATTTTGAAGGTGCCAAGTATGGTGCATCAAAAGCTAAAATAATTGGTAATGGCTGGGGTGGTGGGATTTGGTCTCATTAGAAATGTGCTCTTTGACCATGGATTAGATTTTGAAGTAAATAAACCAATTGCAACTTCTTCTGCATATGTTACTTTGGAAAAAGTTAGTGACAATTGACTGAATTGATTTTTTGCAGGATGATGCAAATATGTTAACTGCTTCAGGAGATCAAAGTGTAAGTCACCCTTCTGCTAAGCAATAATTTAAAGATCTGACAGTTCAACAAGAAGTTTGATTTAGATTGAGCAGCATAAGCTTAATGAATTTATTTGCTCTATAAGATTTTTAAATGGTAACCCATCAATTTAACTTTTGGCAGATTAAGATTTGGGACACACAAGAACTCAAGTGCATAAGAGCATTGATGGGACACTCTGGAAGTATCAAGTCCATCAGCTGCCACCCTAGTAATCAGGGTAAGTTCATAAATTCCACTGTCATTCTATATTGTTTATAGAACAGACTTCTTCCCAAAGGCCCCTTTCTATTATTCTTATCCCTGCAGTTTGAGAAAGGCTAACTCAATTTCTTGTCCTCACAGAGCTAATTGTCTCTGGTTCAAGAGATGGATCATTTGCTGTTTGGGATACCAGATGCTCCAAAAGTGTCCACAAGTCATGTGTGCCGTAAGTTTCTGCATATATGGAAGCACTAGATGTTTGTTAAATTATTCTTTTACCTAAATATCTTATAGCTAGCTTATACACTTGGATGTGATTTCACCAGCAAAAACCAAATTCTGTATGTTATCCGTATGATTCGTTAACTCTAACTTGTTCATCATGTTGCTGATGTTTTAGGCCTTTATATACAATACATGAGGCACATACATCTTCAGGTCGAAGACGTTGCAGGCGTGGAAAGGTATGTGTTTTCATTATTTTACTTGCTTATATTTCCAGCAAAACATTTTGAAAGTGATCTGAAATATTTCCAGGCTGAATCCATGAGCATCACATCAGTGCTATATCTTAAAGATGAAATTTCTCTTGCGACTGCTGGAGCAGTTGACAGGTTTTTACAAATTTTGCAATGCTACATTTAACACACATCTATAGGTCATCAAGTCAAGTTATACATCATTCTGAGACTTAATTTTCATATTTCTTTTAAAATGTAGCGTTGTTAAGTTCTGGGACACACGGCATCTCAAAGCTCCAGTTACTCAAGCATGTCCTAACTCAGAATCATCAGCTGAGGCAAGTACTTGAAATTTTCTTTGATCATTTGTTCTTATGCAAAAATTGTATTAGGATGAGATGGACTGATGTTGATAGTACTTGAATAGTTAACGGGTTTATCTGTTGGGCCTTAACTCTTGTTTTCATTTGTTGCCAATAGGTTTGTCTCTTAGTATTATATACAAAATCTGTAACATCTGAAACCCTATAATAAATCTGTTCTCCATGAGTCACCATGAATCTGTGTTTGCTATACGTTTCTGTTTCTTAATTGCTCAAAATCCTATTCTGTCACAACAACTGAAAGGAGCAAATTGTTGGTTTGTAGGAAAAGAGATTACATGGCATATCTAGCCTGTCTCAAGATTTGAATGGCATGTTTATTACTGCCTCATGCATGGATCACAGGTGAACTTCTTACTGAATCCTTGTTTGAAATCAACTGTGACTGGATGAAACTGATGCAAATGCAAAGCCTGAATACAATCCATCTATTTTTTTTTCAGGATATACCTTTATAATGTGCTTCAGCTTGAGAAGGGGCCGATAAAAACTTTTTCTGGAGGCCGAACTGAGTCGTTTTTTGTGAAGGTATTAACGTTTGTTGCGTCCTGGTGCTCAATATAAAGTTCCTATCATCCTTTTTCATAATCTAAAATTTTCCTTGATTACAGTCGGCAATCAGCCCCGATGCAGCTCACATACTAAGCGGTTCCAGTGATGGGAATGCCTACATATGGCAGGTGGACAAACCCCACATGGATCCTATCATTTTGAAAAGTCACGACGGAGAAGTCACAGCAGTAAACTGGTATGACTTCCAAGAAAACATATATTTTTCATTTTATTTGCTTGGCGTTTTAAATATTTTAACCAAGATTCTGGTAATTTATGTGCAGGTGTCCATCAGAGATGGGGAAAGTGGCAACTTGCTCAGATGATTTCACCGTAAGCCTCTTGGACTCGTAGTTGATATAATCTAACAGAACACATTATATCACTTTGTTACATTCTTGAAAACACACTTATATAATTTCTTCCAATCTCTTAATTATAGGTTCGCCTTTGGAACATCCAAAGCAGTTGCTATTCAAATACGCGATCTCCTTCATCGCTGAGAAAGAGAGTGAGGGCGCTTCCAAGAATGGAAAAACGAAAACTGTTCTCAGATGAGCCATCAAGCTCAAAAAGCAAAGAAGAATGCACTCTTTCTAATGTATTATGTGATGCCAGCTCCCACACTCCCATAACAATGCCAGAAGTCAGCACACCAGAATCCCAGAAGAAAAAGTTTTCCTTGAGTTTTGAAGTGAAACAAGATTTAGTGAGAACTCCAGAAGCCGAAAACAGAAGCCCTTCCTCTGTTCTAAACCCTCCTTCCTCATTGAAAAGGAAGACAATCCGAGACTATTTTCTGGTTCCTGATAACAGAGTGTCTAGTGCTAAGTCGAGCTTTTCAGAGTGCATATAAGTAATGACTCTTAGAGGGGTATGCATAGTTGTTTAACATACATGTATATGTCAAGTGAAACAAGAAGCAGGGATCACATTGAACTTGCATTCACATAGAGCCTCTTTTGAATTCTATAACCAAACAAACTGAACTCAAACTGATATTTTGGATTTTGAAATCATTGCAAGGTGCTGGTAAAATCATTTTAGCGTTGCTTGAAGGATTAATATGTGATTTAATTATTTTCACTCTTTTTATGCTTTGTATTCTCCAAAAACTATTGCTCAATGGTTTAAAAGCAACATGGAATCATAAATTATTGAATATGCATGTTTCTGTTGATGATTGTCATGCTATACATAATAAGTTTATTAGTATGATATATTTCAACATGCTATTGCATTTTATAGCAAAAGGTATGCACTACTTTAAAAAGAACATGCTAAAAAACCAAAAGCTTAACCTCGTACAATCAGAATTTGATATTTAATTCTTTTTACAAGTACGTGTCCCTAAATTTTGATGTAATTCTTTCGGCTTAAATGAACACCCTATACCCACCATTATTGATTGGCCACAATTGGCTAAGAATCACATATCTTGACTCGCGGTCCAATAACGAACGCAACATCTGACTTTTGATTATATTGATTTTCAATTTTGTTTAATATATATTATTGCAAATATTATTATACTAATATTTTTTTACATAAATTAATACAAATTTAACAAGAACATGAATGTTAATAATTAGGCATGTCAATAGGCTGGATGGTTCAAAATTTGTTTACTCGCGTTTGTTTCAAATCTGTTTAGAGAAATGATTTCAATACTCATACTATTCAAAATCCGTAGGATATACTCATTAATTATCCACCCAAACCAGATTAAAAGTTTATATAATATTTAAATAATTAATAGGAGCTGTTATAATGTTGAATATACACCTCAATAAATATCTAATGATTATGAGGTAAACATTAATAAACTAATGATTGATAAAAAAAATCTAAATTTAAATGTAAAAATAAAAATTATACGGTCCAACTTTAATCTGACAAATTTAAAACATGTATTAAATTATATATATATAAAGAGAGCGAGCGAGAGAGTGAGAGTTAGTTTCAAATAAGAATCATATTTTTCGTGAAAACTGAGTACATTGCGTTGGATGGTATAAAGTCACTAATTCGATGTGAAAGTTATATTGCATTAAAAAAAAATTACATCTCATGAGATTCTAACGCAGGTGATGCATTCATCTAGCAAGTGATACATTTACTGTAAATGTTCGCGATCTAAGATCTTATGGACACACCAAAAACTGACAAGTGGCAATATTTTTTCGTTTTTTTAATATGCGCAAGGGCAAAGATGGAAGATGTCAATCTTCTTCTTCTTCTTCTTATAATAATAATAATAATAATAATAATTATAATAATTATTATTATTATTATTATTATTCTTCTTCTTCTTCTCTACGCACAAAAATTGAGAAACAACTTCTTAGGTGAGATACTGCCGCGTCTCGTGTGGTTGAACACAAACATTATGCATGTTTGTGTTCAACCCTATGTATGTTTCTATTTAACAATATACATGTTTTGTTTTTATATATCACATAATAAATTAAATTACTATTGTACCCTTATAGTAGCGAAATCAACGCTCACCAGCTAAAAAATTCAAAAAAATCTTCACCATAAGATCAATGATATAAATGGATGAGATTGAATACTGCATATTATCTAAAACTTGAGTACTATATGATCCCTCCTATATATATAAATATATATTCAATCTTGTTAAATTTTCTGATCAAGCATCTCATCATATAATCTTCTATGAGTACGATTAGAAAAAAATAATTATAACTAAAATAATAATAAATACCAATAAAGAATAGTATAAAAAAATGGTAAAATAAATGTTTATTGAAAATTTTTATCATAAAATTATTTAGTCACTTATAAAATAGTTATCTAAATTTAATACAATTTCGCTATTTAATTAATTTTATAATGATAATATTGATATAGTATATATAAATAGGTTTGGATAGCGAGTATTTATAGCTAATCAATCAATTAATACTCATACCTGCCCAAACCCATCTCCTATTTATTGAATTTGGTCTTATTAGAATTTGACAAAATAATCACGAAACCCGACCCGGCGCCTTCCAATATGACTACGTTTTTGATGAGCAATTATAAAAATTGAGGAGAACAAATAATTGGCTTCCTAATCATTTGAAAACTACATTGCCTTTATTCCCCCATCTTGCTATCTTTTTACAATA
Organism: Salvia rosmarinus; assembly: GCA_036937905.1. Taxonomy (NCBI): domain Eukaryota; kingdom Viridiplantae; phylum Streptophyta; class Magnoliopsida; order Lamiales; family Lamiaceae; genus Salvia; species Salvia rosmarinus. The sequence goes on along the minus strand of CM072813.1, from coordinate 109,406,982 downwards.
ATGGCTTCACTCTCATTCGAGCCTACCACATGAAATCGCCGCAAACAGGTTCTAGGCATGCTATAATTCAAAATTATTTTATGAATTCCGCAAACAGGATATTTTTCTGAATTGTCAAATTTAATATGATAATGCTATAATTCAAAATTGTTTTATTAATTCTAAGGGTACGAGGATATTTTTCATGAATTGCCAAATTTAATATTATAATAAGAGATATCTGAATATTTCAAAATTATTTATGTATTTATGTTTTGGATTAATATGTAACTTTGAAATTTTATATACATGATGGATGTAGACATATATATATATAATCACGTTATATGTCGATAAAATGTGATTAAGTGATATCTGAAATTTATTGATCGATAAATTTAGTACTGGTGAGAGATAAAAATTTAATAACAAAAAAAAAACCACATCGCATTGCAAAATTGTAACATGGATTATGGAGCCAATAATATATCTAACTGCTAGATATTATATACTTGTATAGGAGTAGGGGAATCAATATTGTTTAGGGCCAAGTATAGGCCGGTCACCAATTTTTCATTAATTATTTTTTCTCTTAAAGTCTTACAATATTTTATGATAATATTTCAAAGTTTAAGTTATAATCTAAGCATCTGATTAGGTCTCACAAAACTTATGAAAAGAAAAATAAACTCATGATTCATGTTTCAATTATGCATTTCATAATGTGAAGGTTAGGTACATTCTCTATATGGAGGGCTGATTACTGAATAATATGATCACTTCCATATTCAATATTTTCTGCCCAACTTCTCCATTTGTATAAAACAAGTGGATCACTATTTTATTTATATGCAGCTAACCGGATGCTTATCTAGATATTGGTGTACGTTTTTTTTTCTTTTTAGCGGCATGTCGGCACGAACTAAAACAAATTATTTACTATTAAGTCTTAACTAATTAACTAATTAAACCACCAGCAAACTGCCGACATTCTCTCTACATTCTGCTAAATGAAAAGTTATGAAGTAGGGTCATTTTTATCAAATAATTAATCTCGTGGAGATGGAACCACAACAATCATTTGCGAATGTAAAATATGAATTATAGTTGTTATAATTGTGATATTATTTTAGCAATAAATAGACTGGTAAAACATTAATCAACATTGCAAATATAACGCTGGCTAAAACATAAAAATCAAAATCAAAATAGATGTGACCTCATGGGGCTAATTTTCCATTTGTCAAGTTTTGTTGCCCGCTAAGCGACTTCCGATATGCTTTGTCGTGTTCAATAGCAACAGACGTGTTCATAAAAAAAGAATAAAAATTATTGTTGGTTGGAAATAAATTAAATTAAATTAATATTTTCTACTTTAGCATTATCCTTGCGAGTAAACTCAGAATCCAATAAAAGTTTCACTAGATTTTTTTTACATTAATTTAGGATCTGTCAAAATTCTAATTTTTCCAACTTATAAATATTATACATATCACTACAACAAAAAATGGATATTAATTGGGGCACTTATTTAGAGACACTTTTCACTAATTATTGCCTCCAAAATATATTGTTGGGGCAATTAGTCAAATATATAAAATTTAGAGGCAGAAATATTTTGGGATAATATTTCTAAAATAATAATAACTGGGAGAGATCTAACAATTTTTTTAAAAAGCAAAAATATTAAATTTCAGACGCATATTTGAATAAAGAATAATATTTGTAACCTAGCTATCATTTTTGCTTAATTAAAAGATAACGAAGGAGGGTTAATGATTGTATGACCTTGTTTATTTGTATACTAATTCTTAGCATTACCCAATCATATATTACCCTGTCCAACATTAATGACGTGATTTTTTTTATCAATTAAATACATAAATTTAAAGATCGTGGTGGAGTCGAACCTGAGACCTTTGGTCTAGGCATTAACCACTCTACCACTAGGCCAACACACATACACTAATGATGTAATTTTTTTTTCCAATTAAATATAGAAATTTTAAAGACCACATCACGATGGACTCGAACCCAAGACCTTTGACCTAATGATGTGATTTCTTTTTTTTTGGTCAATACAGAAATTTTAAAGGCTGCGTCGCGGTGGACTCGAACCCGAGACCTTTGGCCTCAGGCATTAACCACTCTACCACTAGGCCAACACATACTATCTAATGATGTGATTTCATTACATTATCATGTGATTGAGTAACTTTTCAATGTCTAATCTTAAGTGAAACGACAACTTTAATTTTCACACAAAGTAGTATGATATATATTTTTAAATGATCCAAATAATACTTTTATTATCCATAACAACCATTTAAAAACTCACAAGTATTTGTACGAAATTTTTCCTCGCTTAAAATCGGCAAAAACAATAATACAAATACTTTTAGGGTTCGTTTGTTTGACATGAAAATAAAATTAATTAGGAAAATGATTCATAGAAAATGATTCCAAGGAAAATGAATCCTAATAGATCCTTATCATCTGTTTGAAAAACACCAAGAAAATTATTATGACTCTTAATAATAATAATAACAACAACAACAATAATAATAAAAATAATAATAAAGTATATTCTATTCATAGTTCCAAAAATAAAACTATGATTTTCTTAAAATAAGTTGTAGTAGTAGTAGTAGTAATATATTTTGTAATTCAATAAAAATAATAAAAATATATTAAATGTGTAAGTAATATAAGAATTTTAAGACTGCGGAAAAAGAATACCTAAGATTTCCCAAGTAATAAGAATCCTGGAATATTACATTTTCAGGATTCTTTTTATTTTTACTTTGCTTATCTTGTAAAATTCTAACCAAAAATACGAATTTAAAATTTTGGAATTAAATTATTTCTCAAAACATAATCCTTACCAAACAAAGGGGCCCTCAAATAGAAAAATATTGCCTTTTAAGGCTTTAAGCATTCATACTCAAAGTTTATTAAACAATCTCACATGCACCGACCGTTTAACATTTGGCCCATACATTTAGCTCAATATTATGTATATCTCTAATTATTAATTACGATTAATTGAAGCTTTTGCTTTTGCATCAATTCCTTTACACATTAATTACACTAGCTTAGTGCTCTCATTTCTCTCTATACGTATATATGTCACGATCTTGACCTTTATATAATTTGTCCACTTTCGCTTCTAGGGTTTTCCCACTTTTACTCTTTTCTCTTCACCTGCAGCTTATAAACACACAGACACAAATTTACACACACAGTTTGATTGACAATAAGAATGAATATTCAGAATACGAGGTTTGTAACATCTTACAGTGGGAGAAGATCAAAGATCCACATAAACTAGCTGTCGTTTCCTAATTTTTTCGATTTCCCAAAAAGAAAGTTTTTGTTCGCGTGCTGCTTGAAGATCATAAATATATAATAAATACAGAGAGCTAGAGAGGGAGAGATCCAACCAAGGAGGTGGGAACCAGGTTCTTAATTAACTTTAGATCTTGCTTTAAATCCGTTTATTTCTTTTATTTTGCTGAATCGTTGTTTGGTGGCTGCATCCTGACTTGGTTTCATTTCTTTGAAATCTAAGAAGAAGATGTTCATTAATAAAATTCCTGATGATATGAATTTACATACAATTTCTATTTCTCCTGTTTGAATTTAATTTATTACAATTTTCGCTGGTATTTAGATTAATTACAAATATTGTTAAGGATCGTGGCTGAATTTTATATTTGAAATGTTTTCTTTCTTTGCATTTTTTTTAGGTTCTCAATTTTTTAATTGTATACTACGTACTGAATTTAATTTATCGTGAACTTAATTTATTTTCTTTCTTCATCTTTTTTTTCTGCTGATCAGATCGACAGATCCCAGCTCTAAACTCTTTCTCTCTCTGTATCATTTAATTGAAGAGAGAATAGCAGATAAATTTGTGTTGTTTTCAAGATTACAGTTTGATTAATTAATTCTGGGGTTTTTTTGCGTGATTAAAGATATAGACAAACATGTGGGATCACGCTTCCTACATCAATTCTATTGTTAATTAAATATGTAATTAATCAACGCAAGAAAGTAGTGATTATCCGATAAAATTTCTGGAAAACAAAACTGCCATTTGATGTCACACACATATTTGATCGCATTATAAATACCACATTCATCATTCATTTATAGTTTCGGAATAAGAGAAAAATTAAAGAAAGATAGGGGGAATCACTACTCATACTAACAAGCTTTTACATTTTTTAATAATAAAAAACGCTATATTATCTAGTTACATACAATTTTTTATATTTATATATAAAAAAAAACCTAATTAACATTTCAGAAATATTTAACATATTTGCAGAAATTATGGCTTCGTCGAGCAGCAGCAGCTACTCAAACCCTCCGTGCGCCGCCTGCAAATTCCTGCGGCGGAAATGCCTCTCCGGCTGCATCTTCGCGCCGTATTTCCCGCCGGAGGAGCCGACGAAGTTCGTGAACGTCCACAAAATCTTCGGCGCCAGCAACGTGAGCAAGCTGCTAAACGAGATCCCACCTCACCAGCGCGAGGACGCCGTCAGCTCGCTGGCCTACGAAGCCGAGGCTCGGCTCAAGGACCCCGTCTACGGCTGCGTCGGCGCCATCTCCCTTCTCCAACGCCAAGTCTTCAGCCTTCAGAAAGAGCTCGACGCCACCAATGCTGACATCATGCGCTTCGCCAGTGGAGGCGGAGCCCCGTTTTCTGCTGCGGATGATCCGAATATTAGAGGAAACGAGCCGGGTTTTTTTGACCCGAATACTGGCTATTCCATGCCGGATTATTGGACTGGGAAAGGTCATGAAGATGGAGGTGTTTAATATGTGTGTGTGTGTGTATATATATGTGTGTGTGTGTGTATGTGCGTGTATCATGAAGTGATAAATCATAGCGCTATATGTAAAATTGAATATGCTTTGGATGATGTATGGTGTTATCTAGAAATATATATGTTTCATTATTAGGTTTATCTTATTTGGAATATTCATTAGGTGAATTCCTAACTAAAAGTTTCTTAGTTCAAGTTTATGTAATTAGTACTTTGGCTAGATCGAAGGACGCATAGAGTTTGCCATCTTATCTTTTCATTATTTTTACTAACGGTTGCAGAATGAATATATGTAAAAGAATGTAGATCTGTTTGGCATGATGAATTACAATATCTTTTACCTTAAAATTAATGTCCGACAAACGGAGAAACATAAATTAAAGGGACAAGTTTGTGTCTAATCAAAGAAACAATATAAATTAAAGAGGTAAATATTGTGGAATGATTCAAAGAACCTGCATTCCTCTTCAAAAGACTTCCTTAATTATCTTATATACATAATTGTGGTGATTTAGACATAATTGTGTAATAACCTTTAGTAGAGTGGTTAAAAATAATGGGTTAACTTAGCCTTTAAAATTCACAAAAAAAAAACAAAATTTCAGAGCTTATCACCTCAAGAAATAATAAACATTAATTCAGAGCCTAACAAGGAGACAGATTCACTGAAATTGGAGTATGTTATGTTCTCTTGATATAGCTCGATTTACAAACTGCTTGATAAAAATGTTAACTTATGAACCATATTGCTATGACAATGTCTTCTAATGCCCTATCTTCCCAATATTTATTTGTAGGTTTTGGATAAAGTGTTCATTTCTTCTACATAGCCAAAAAAATGACAATTTTTTTTTCCAATTAAATACAGAAATTTTAAAGGATGCGTCACGGTGGACTCGAACCCGAAACTTTTGACATCGGACATTAACCACTCTACCACTAGGCCAACACACACACACACTGAATGACAATATTTATTTGCATCTTGATGTAATTAATCAAATTATTGCGTTGTGAACCTTGTTTTTTTTGCCCTGAATTTCCCTATTTTTTTACTTGTATTAACATTCATTGAATTATCCCCGATGCACATCAATTGACCACTTGAATTATTTAAAAAGAATATTATTGCAGAAAGTGGAGAGTATATGTCGACCTTTCGAATAAATTAGAATTTCCGAGATTTATGTCTCAGATTTAGGGGATGAGAATTTCAACTAAGTTAGCTTTTGTTCACCTTGTTAGTCAAGAAGCCAGGAAAAACTAACCCTAGATAGGTATTAAACTGACTTTTACTTTCTAAGTTTCAGTGTTTTTTTAATAATATGTTTACCCGAATAACTGTTATGTCTATGAGAATTTCACTTATTTATTATTGTCATTGTCACAAATAGTGAAAACATAAAATCCAGACAAGATTTCCTTTTCCCCATGTGAAGCAACATGCACATGCATCATGCATGGATTGCTTAAGTTTTATTGGTTAGGGCTCAAAATTATCAAAGTAAACTATTGGATATTCTCTACTCAGAGACTGATTGGTAAGAAGTTTGTATAATAGTTGTATTATGTATATGCGTGTGTGTTTGTGATTAGTTCAATTATGACACAAGTGTTTTACTTTGATGAACTTTAAATTTCCATGATACGATTTTATGCAATTCAATGGACAAAATTCAAAAGTCACCACAGTTAAAGTAAGGAAAAAAATGAAAAACTTTTGTCCTTTGGGACGATCCTGTGGTAAAATGAATTCCTATGGTCAAAAGGTCATAAGTTTAAACTCCACTAACGTTTTTATAGGTCTGAGTTTGTTATACTTGGTTTTCCAAATATAATCTATCCGTTATATATAGTTTGTAGGTTATTGTACATGAATGAATATGAGATTTACCCATATATACTAAAAATAATATTTGTAGATTCCCCATAAATTTTTTTAAAAAAAGGACAACTTAGATGGTATATATGACAAGTACTATGATAGTATCATGTGCAATAGAGATGACAATATGTGTGTTTATCGAATAAACTTATCTATTGGAAAAACATGTTGATGTTAACTAATTTGGGGTCCCGGCCCTCCTAAAGTAGTAGGCTATCTAGTGGAGGGGGAGTAGATGAGTAGGGCTGTAGGGTATACTTAAATTTAAGAATATTTGTGAAATTTTGTGAAAATGATTGATTAGTTGATTAGCAAACAAAATCTTTTGTCTCCCTTACCTTTTCATTTTAAAGTAATTCACGCGTGGTATAAACTCAATAAAGTAACAAAAACAATATTTATGATCGAATCCTTATAATAAGATAAATATAAGTAAATATTCACATACTTTTATGTCTGCATGTGACACTACAAGTAACAAATATAAGGTTAATTTGATATATGTAGTAAGGAAATAGCAAATATTTCTAACTATATAGCTTAGCCTATAACATATATTGACCTTTTGATATTGGAGCTTTTTGTTAATGAAAACTATTAAACATTAAGGTTTAATCCATTTGGAGGAAAATCATTCTGCATTATGTTTATATCAAATGACTTATACCACATAAAGTAATGATACAGTTTCTTTGAACTTGTTGTGATAAGATATACTCCCTCCGTCCCATTGTTGTTGGTCGTTGCTTTTTGGGCAGTTGGATTCAAAAATAAAATAATTTTATACTAAAAAGTATCCAATTTTTTCTTTACACACAAAATATAACTCTCATTAATCTACGTGTAAAAAAGAAATATGCTATGAATATTGGTACGGAGGGAGTATATGGCAAATCATTCCAGCAGTGATTCACATCCATTTTCTTTCCTGAGAAAAAAAACATTTTCTTTTTAAAAAAATGGAAGATAAGGGAGAAGTCAAGTAACATGGTTTTATTTCAAAATTAAAAGCAATCAATCGAATCAGTCATTTTCAATTATTGGGCCCTCCAAACCGTCCAAAAGTCCAAAAGCCCAAGTCCAAAGTATAACGAAATTTTAGCTTTGCCTTTGATTGATTTGATGGGCTTAACCCTGACAGTAACATAACTTTTTATTTTTTCAACACAGTTGATCGATTTTTATAAATACATGAATTTTGACGTGATTTTGATTTTATATATAAATTTTAAAAATAGTATATAAAATATGAATTTTAATACTCCTCCGTATATAAATATACGCTTCCTTTTGAAATAATTATCTTGATGTGACTTTTATCACTTTATTCACTTTATACCATTCTCCTAAATAACCGTGCGAAAACTTTGGGACGGAGGAAGTATAAGGACACGAACTTTAAGAGGAATATATAAATATACTGAACTTATTAATTTTAATAATTTTATCACGATTTATTTTTTCGATCAAATTAAAATGATATATCATTAGATATGATGAGTTGATAACGAAGTGAAAATAAATTAATAAATAAAATATAGAAGAAACATTTTCACTTGGCAAAATACACACATTAACACACACAAAACACATATACAAAAATATAAATTAATGAATATAACACAAACACACAAAACTAAGAGAGCACATGAACTTTAAGAATTTCACATCGTTGTCAACTCATCATATCTAATGTTATGCCGGTTTCAATTTGATCGGAAAAAGTATTAAAATTACTATAATTAATAAGTTCGTGTATTTATATACTCCTTTTAAAGTTCGTGTACAAAACCAAAATCACATCAAAATTCATATATTTATATACTATTTTTAAAATTCATATGTAAAATCAAAATCACATCAAAATTCATGTATTTATATGTCATTAACCCTTTATTTAATTTCCTCACAACACGTCCATTTTATTAATTTGCAATTAATTTTCACTTGCATGTATTTGAAGTTTTGAACTAACTAGGGTAATCAACTTATATCCTTTTTCTGTAATACAACCTTCACATATGCGCGCAGTCTGTCAATAAATTGTATTTGAGTATTCTTTTTTAAAAGCAAATTAAGCAAGTCTAGATTATTCTTGAGGGGATCCAGTCACACTCTTAAGATTGTTGTGATGGATGAACCAATAATCTAAACCTAGCTAGGGTTTTGTAGGAAGGTTCAACGACATGAAATAAAGCACATATCTGCTTTAAGATCCAAAAAATAATTAATGACAAGCATTAATTTTGGTGAAATTTCTTTTCACCGGTGGTTGAAATCCCAGTCTTTTTTATTGACGAATCACGAATCTGCTCGCATTTTATTCTGTTTAAATATAATTTCTTGGAAAAAAAGAAATTTTTCTTTCATGATTTGTAATTTTAAGTCATCCGTGCAAGAAAAAAAAATGTAAAACAAGCATGAACAAGATAAAAAAAAACAAACAAACTATTTTCTATGAAACTCTACTTTTGAGGGCCCAAGCACTCGGCGTCACGTTTTATTGTCAAATGGTTTCGCCACAAATGAATTAAAAAGATAAAACAATTGCATGGGATCCAACCTAACACGAACCACAGCCCATTTCACTTTAGTTGGGATCGGGAGTTTCAATAATATTTCCCATCTATTATTCCAACATATTAATAGATACTTATGTAACTATTATAATTTAATTTTGAAGATACACATGTAACAAATTTGATTAATTCGACATATAAAAGGTAGATGAATAGTAATTCTATAAAAGAGTCTACCAAGTTGATGGAAGAAGCACACCACACAAAATAATTGAATGATAGAGATAATTAACATACACCTAACAATATTCGCATTTTTGATATAATTTCAATTGTTACATATGAAGCGGCATCTTTCTTCTTAGACACGATCATACTTGGGATAGAAAACTCACATTCGTATTAAGATATGCTATCTTTCGGTATTTGGATCGAATTCGGTATTACATCTATGGAAGAATTTATATGTCAAGAATTCAATAGCTTCTAAATGTTAGAACATTTTTGTTAAACACGTTAAAAGTTAGGGTATGATTATGCTTTTCTATTATGATATGCTGGAAAAATACAATATTTTTTCATAACGTCTGACGTTTTTTTAGTAATGTCACACTTACAACGTTTTAATATTTTTTTCATATTATTACAAGGTCTGAATTTCAACATCGGAAAATCCACTTGACTTAGGACCTTAACTACACATAAGGGTGTTGTATGGGTGGGCATACCGCATACATCCAATCCGACATATGCCGAGCAGATTTTTCGATGTCGTAATTTGAGCCTTCTTTTCTTATTAAGAAGTTAGGTACTAAATTAATAAAAATGATAAAATATGACATTATTGAAAAATAAATGATCAGACATTACGACAAGATAATAATATTTTCTCTTATCCTCATGATGACCATCAAACAAATAGGGCAATTCCCCTCACTAAATAAAAAATAAAAAGTTAGGGCCATTATATAACAAATTGGGCTCTCAACAGAGTTATCCCATAACAAAGCCCAATAATATTTCCTCCAAAGTCCAGCGCGACAATATTTATATTTAAAAAAAAAGGTGGCAAAACCAAAGTGAAACTTGTGTTTCATGCAAGCCCCTCTCCTTCACCCCCAACACGTAGCACTTCTCCCCCTCTTCATATACGATGCAACCCCTACTTACCAAACATCCACATCCACCCCCAAAAAAACAAATTCTCCTCTCACGCGCCACCGCCATCATGGCCGATCGCCACCGTCCGCAGCCGCACCAAGTCCAAGTACACCCCCAGCATCCAACCCAGCGCTACGAGGGTGCCGGCGGCGCCAAAACCCTCCTACCGCGGAAGGGTCCCTCCACTGGCCAAGTCCTCGCCGTGATCACCCTCCTCCCCGTTGGCGGCGCCCTCCTCGGCCTCGCTGGTATCACGCTCCTCGGCAGCCTCATCGGGCTTGCCGTTGCCACCCCGCTCTTCGTGATCTTCAGCCCCGTCCTGGTGCCCGCCGTCATCCTGATAGCCGGCGCCGTCGCAGCGCTCCTCACATCCGGTGCTTTCGGGCTCACTGGCCTTTCCTCGATTTCGTGGGTGTTCAACTCGTTCCGGCAGGCGACGGGGCAGGAGCCGCTGGACTACGCGCGGCGGCGCGTGCAGGAGGGGACCATGTATGTCGGTGAGAAGACGAAGCAGGCCGGGGAGACTATCAAGAGCACGGCTCAGGAGGGCATTCAGGTCGGAGGCGGCGGTGGCGGCCGGACTTGAAGAAAGGGATTTTTCCATAAAATCGAATAATGATAAGAGGAATGCAGTTTGTTTGCATGTTTATGTAGAGATTAATAGTATTTAAAATTTCAAGTGTTGTTTAATATTAGAAAGCTGTCTTGTCTGAGTACACGGTTTCAGAATATATGGATAATTTTAAGTATCATTATTGAGTGTAATAAATATAAAATTTGTTGTTAAAAATTATTAATTGTTCAGTGTGAGCTGATTAAGCCAGATATAAATTGAGTTTGTTAGAATTAATCTCTTTTAAGCTAGTGTTTAAGCTAAACATTACTAGTTCTTTCTAAACTAAACAAGTAGTTAATTTGTAGTAAATTGGAATCTATCGGATAGCCTGGATACTTCGTACTTATACATTGAAAGGACCGTAAAGAAAGGCTGTGCGATGGACATAATATCTAGTAAAATTTATAATAATAGATTATATACATTTGTTAATTTTTTTAGTAGATTTAAATGTTGTAAACTGTAAATTTGTAAGATAATTCTTCCGAAAATAAATTACTAGAAATATACAGAACGTAGACGAAATTTTTCAAGCCTGAGGAAATTTTCACGTAGAGTGAAATGTCGATGACTAGTCGCTACATATATGATATATAAATGAAAAAGAGAAGCAATAATTCTTTCCGATTTAGCGATTTCATAACTAATGACATATGCAGCCCAATATTAATTCATGTTATTGTAATTTGTTTAAAGTAGATTTTGTAACAATAATTACTATATTCAAGATAAAAAGAAGAAGCTCATAAATATTGCAGTAACTGTACATTATTTTGTTCCTATGTATTTAACTGCATGAGATCATTACGGTAAGTGTTTAAGAGTAACATCCATTTAAAATGCATTACTTTTTTGGGTTGTCCCATTACAAATGTCTCATTCCATTTTAGGAAATGATTATCCTTTCGAAAAGTGTGGGTCCTATTCACCTTTTAACATTTTAATTATTTTATACATTTATTCTAAATACTCGTGTCCAAAAGAAATGAGACACCTAATTAGGTGGGACGGAGGACGAAGGGAGTAATAAGTATTATAAAATTTAATATAGCATTTAGTATAATATAAGGAAAAATGATGGGTTCTTTGGATGTTAATGATTTGTTGAAATTGTCACATATTAATAAGAAGAACATACATTTCTTGAAATTGTTTTTGAATTATGCATGCACGTCACATTTATTTGATGATATTATATCCTGTTTTGATTCAAACTCAATACACTATCATATTTAAGTATTTTCAATTCATTAATTGAAATAGGTGACGGACCGACTTCGCGGCGCCATGATGCTCTTCCCGCTACCGCCATCCCCGAGATCGGGCGAGTTCGCCGGATGGAGTCGAGGCCGGCCCGATCGACCTCGCCGTGGATGCCTATCTACGGCTCGTCATAAATTTAATATAGCATTTAGTATAATATAAGGAAAAATGATGGGTTTTTGGATGTTAATGATTTGTTGAAATTGTCACATATTAATAAGCAGAAAATATAATAAATTACAGTATCATATTTAAGTATTTGCAATTCATTAATTGAAATAATAAATCAAAAGATTAAATAAAATTTTTATATAGTGTAATGATTTATTATTATTTTTTATGTTTCTTTCTCCTCCGCATCGTTTATAAAAACAACGTCCTCTTATGCAAGTGGGGAGCAACGTTAGGCGAACTCACACACAATGAAGGGTTCAACGTAATTAACTACTTCTGTTTATGGAGATCAGAGATTAATAAACATTCGTTTCGTTATAAACAATTATTTAAAAATTTCCCAAGAATAAAATGTGGCAAAAGGGGAGTGAAACTTGTATCCCATGCAAGCCCCCTCCCCTTCACCTCCAACACGTAGCACTCATCCCAGGCCTCTTCATATACCCACCACCATCACTGATCCATTTACACCCTCCCAACCACAATCTCATCTTCACGCGCCATGGCCGACCGTGACCGTGACCGCGATCGCGACCGTCTCCAACCCCACCAGCAGCCCTACCGCTACGATGCCGGGGCCAAAGCCTCGGCACGCAACGGCCCCTCAACGGGCCAGGTCCTCGCCATCCTCACCCTCCTCCCTGTCGGCGGCAGCCTCCTCGGCCTCGCCGGGATCACACTGGTCGGCAGCCTCATCGGCCTCGCCGTCGCCACCCCGCTCTTCGTCATTTTCAGCCCCATCCTCGTCCCCGCCGCCATCCTGCTCGCGGGCGCCGTCGCGGCGTTTCTCACGTCGGGGGCCTTCGGTCTCACCGGCCTCTCGTCGCTGTCGTGGGTCTTCAACTCGTTCCGGCAGGAGCCCTCGACTACGCGAAGCGGCGCGTGCAGGAGGGGACAATGTACGTTGGCGAGAAGACGAAGCAGGTCGGCGAGACTATCAAGAGCAAGGCACAGGAGGGCGGGCAAGAGGGAGGCGTGCACGGCACCGCCACCGCCGGCGCGGGCGGAAAGACTTGAAGGCCGGAATTTAGTCGACAGGATTGAATAATGATATGCAGAAATGCAGTGTCGGTTATATCTGCATGTGTTTTTGTGTGTGTGTGTGAGAGAGTTTTTATGTAAGGGTTGCAGTTTGATTTTATTTGTTTGATATAGATATAGTGGTGTTTTTCGTGAAACATTTTGTTGAACAGTTGGTGGAATTAGTGCGGATTCAGAGATGCTGTGCTCTTTGATTAATTTGCTTAATTTGTTTGACTTCGTTTCTCGACAAGTACACTAGAGTCTAATATAGTAACAGAACTCAAGCCTATGTGAGGCGTTCCTTTCTATGAATTGTGAATAATATAAAGGTTGGGAGTGAGTTATTCAGTAAATTGTGCGTGCTTTACATTTGTTCAACCCGCCAACAATATACACGAGTGAAGTGTGAGAATGTGGGTGGTCGATTCGGGTGCGGGTCGACGCCGCGCAAGGCGAAAATTTCTACATGAAGAAAACCTTGTGACAAGAAGTCTGTAGCCTCGCTAAAAAGGGAAAAAGCCTTGAAGCTTATGAAGATCAATCGATCGATCCTATTATTTAGAAGCCGAATTTGTCTATGTTCCCATCACACAAAAGAAAGCCTTTGAAGCTCACAAGCTTTATTCAACATCGATCCAACCCATTTTTTACAAGCCCGACTTTCTTACGAAACAAAGTTGGTAAATGGAATATTTCACGGTTTGTTTAAAGGAATATATTGTGCATCTTTACTTCAAAAGTTAGAAAAATATGAGCTCTTAACGTGCGACCTATTCTTCAATAATGCCAAAAAAAAAAATGCCAAAAAATAATTACAAATATGACATTCTTGAAAATAAACAATTATGGTATTTCCCCACGAAAAATTACATTAATGGGCTAAGATTGAAGCCATAAACTATCTAAAGTCGGGCAATCAGCAGCCCATTAAGCTAAACAATTGGGCCCGGTTTGAAGGTTTATGTCTCCGCGTGCCATTCCTCCAATTACATAAAATTACACCTTCAATTACCAAACTTCCCGACAAAAACCACCGTTACATACCGCACAAACTATTTAACCCGTTACCCCCTACCTTTCCCTCCGGTTCCTACTTTTCCTTCTGAACTGAAAATGGACTCGTACACTGCACTATTGGAGAAAACTCGAATTCCCCAACCCTCACTACAGAAGCTCGCAGTCGCCTCAATCTTTGACAAATTCCGCTCGGCGCCACCTTCTGTTGCCGGAATCGACGCCATCAGCCGGTGCCTCCGATCCACTTCCGCGGCGGTGGTCGATCAGTCGACTCGAGAACTCTGCCGCCTCGTTAAGGACGAGAAATTCGATGTATCCGATGGATTGTTGGAGCTTCAGTCCGCGCTCGAGGATTTATCCAATTTGCACTTCTCTGCTGTGTTCGTTAAAGCTATGGGTTTGCTCACTAGGCTTGGTTTTGAGCGGAATCCGTCGTCTTTTCGGTTTTGCTCGTCCGAGAATCATCCATTCGTCAAGGTACGGATGTTGTCTTTTTGTTGGAAGCTATATGAAGTTCTGAATGTTGAGCATGAGATGCTAGTAAGTTTTTTGTTCATGAATTTTTGTATTACTTTGTCTTTTCGGCAATGAATTTCTGGATTGGATTGAATCTGAATTGGAAAAATTATGATAGCATAAGCAATTCCAACATGGCATGCTTTCAGTTCAGCAATTTTTGAGAATATATGTGTAGGCAAAATCTCAAGAGTTGAATTGGCCACCACATACCTGTTTTAATTTTCTGGATGATTCATGCAAATTTGATGGATGAGTATATTGGCCTTTTCAGATACTTTCTTGTGGGGCTGAAGTTCAAGGAGGTCTCGTCAAAGAAGTAGTTGTGTTCATCATGAAGTGCAAATATCTTGGAATGGAGGCTGTCTGTGAATTCTTGGGTCCTTTTCTGAATTATTCTGTTATACAGGTCCCTATTTTGGGTTCCTGTTCTACATATCTGAGGAACTTAGTGTCCACATTGGCGGCATTCTGCTGCTCTTCTCCCGAGGAGGCTATTCCCATTATTAAGCTGTTGATGGGCCGTCTCAAATATATTCCATGTAAGAACGCCGAAGTAAGTTTATATAGTTTGTGAAATACTACCATTTGCATTCTCTTTGATTTTTCATTTGGAACGTGTAGCATTGCAATGAAAGCATCTCAGAGAAACTGGGTTAGGAGCACTAGATAATTATATGATATATTTTGTGTGTTTGAACTTCCTCCTCCTTGCTAACCCTTTCCGCAGGAGGTTGCTAATATTTCTGGTATCTTTGAGTGTTTGGTGGACGCATATCAGGTGGTCTTGAGGCAGTTGGTTAGAATGGGATTGGTACGTTAAATCACAAATGTTAGCTATGTCCAACTTTCACTTATTTTGGTTTTGAACTACTTGGACCCCACTTTTCTCATTTAAATCTGCTTCAGAACCTACAAGGTCTTTATTGTTTTGTAATTGCTAACAGCTCATTCACGAAGCTCAGCTGTGTGGATTGGAACTTCTGGATTCAATTTTATGGTTACATAGGGACTTCCACAGGTACTCGGGTGGGGTTGAGAAAATCTTAGATGCAGTTAGGCACATACTGGCTGTCCAAAAAGAGCTTGGACTTAACTACTGTACTGGCCAGTCGTCAGTGATTTTGTCTTTGTTCTCTATTCTCACTCAACTGGAGCTTGAGCATGAACAGTACTCTGTACTCAATCTGGCATTGTTTCTCTTAAGATGGAAGGGTGAAAATGGTATAGTTCTTCCGTCATTATTTTCCTGTGGTAGTTTCTGCATTACAGTGGTTGTGGTGTGAAAAAAGACCCATGATGAATTCGTAAAGGAAATCCGAACTATATGAGGAACTATTGGTTGTACTTCATTGTCTGACTTCTCTAATCCACCAGTCTTTCAACTTTTTCCTTACTGGATGCTTCAAATTCTACCGTACAAACTACTGCTGCTTCAAAATGTTATTTAGTCAATCTCAGTGAACTTCTCCTAGATGAATTACATTCCTAAATGGTATATCACAAATTGATCAATAAATAATTTATACGAAATAATTTTTTATACTTGGATGCTTGTGAAAATGATTGCCTATGTTTATGTTTCTTCTAATTGTATATTTCCCTGCTTTTGCAGAATACAGGACTGGTGCTTCTCCGAGTGAATTGACTGAAGAGCTTCTGCTCATTTTTCCTGTGCTTGCACTTGTTTCGTCTCCATCCAGATCGATTAAACAAACTGCTACTTATCTACTTTCAATATTGGGAAAGACTGCTACTAATTTACTGATTGCTTCAAGGGAAGAACAAGCAGTAGAAGGGCAAAACCTGATTATCACCACCCCTGGACACATGGTGTTTAGGTTTATAAGGAATATATGTTTCAAGGTATAAATCAATTATCTTCCATGCAACAGATAGAGTTTTCTGTGCATTTCCATAAATAGGCCTAGGCTAAAATTTAATAGGTTGTTGATTTGATCAGGATCCTGACAATGTTAAATAAAGAAGTTTTTTCCGACTTATCTTTTTTGCTAGTTTCTCTTCTATAGTTCTGGTATTGTATTTAATGCCATTGTCAACATAATCTGCATATCTATGATAATCATCTCAAAATTTGCTTTCTCTGCAGCATGTCCTTCATGCTAAAAAATAAACCTAATCTTGGTGGATAACTATTTTTTGCAGGATCAACTGTCACTGGATGGTTTTTACTATGTGAATCGCTTTTATAATGGAGATGTCTCTTCTAATGAAGTGCCTTCTGAAGTAGAAGCTTGGATTTTTTCTATGAAAAGTATTCTTCAGGAATTACTGCAAAACGCAAAACCGCTTTAAGGATGTCTCAGTCTGAAGAAAGCTTTCTAAATGGTAAATGCTTCCTGTGTTCTATAAAATTTTCTGTAAGGTTGGATGCATTTTTTTTGTTGGTCTTAAAATGAAGCTATCTCAGCTGCTTATGCTCTACCCTCTTTGTCCTTGCAGAAATGCCTCTGATACTTTGCTCAGTTGCCAGTGCCTTCCTCGTGCATCAAACAACAAACTTTGCCGTCGATCTGTTTGCTATTGGCAGTAATATTGAACCTAAGCTCGGTGTTCCTTTGTTGCTAACAGTTCTTTTCTACAATCATGTATGCTCAAGTGCTGAAAAATATAACGATTTTCATGATAAGCTGGTGAGTTTTAGATAGCCACCTGAAATACTACTCTTAAGGTTGTATAGTGTATACACTTATTTGAACAAAGTTGCATTCATCCATCACAAAGTGTTGCTATTCTTTCTCAATGCAGCTAAAACTATTGGCTTTGCTTCCCTCAGTTGCCTCACAGTCTGCAATGATACCTCTGGTACATCAGGTTCTTCTGCCAATGCTTCACAAGGATGTGAATCCGTATGTCATATGCAATTGTTCACTTATATATTTTCACTATATAGGGCACATGATATTTGTGGAGAATGGAGATGAAACAAAAATTTATTCTGTGAAGAGGAGGTGGGGTGGGGGAGGGGGTAGATGTTGATTACAACTTTGACAATGATGATGGGTTAAGAAAGAGTTCAATGGCTTGTATATTTCACTCGACTTAAGAAAGATTTTGGGCAAATAAGCAGAATCCATTAGGCATAGTCAAAAAAGACTTCTTAAAGAAGAATGGACAGGAGATATATATATATCCATACCAACACCAAATAAAATGTCAATTCTTTGGTCATTCTGAAATAGTTGTGTTTTGTACATTCAATACCAACATCAAAAGAAATACTCCCTCTGTCCACCAAAATCGTTCATTGATTTTGGTGGCACGGGTTTTAATAAATGGTAATGAGTGTAAAGTAAGTGAGTATAAAAAGGTGTGTCACGTGGATAATAAATGAATATATTAATGAATATTGAGTGTAAAAAGGTGGGCCATATGTGGTTTTTTTGTAAATAAGTAGATAGGTTTAGGGTAAAAATGTAAAGTTGATGTTTCTTAAAAAGGAAAGTGAATAGTTTTCGTGGACGGACCAAAACGGAATTAAATGTACGAATTTAGTGGACGGAGGGAGTATCATATTCAATTCTTTGGTCATTATGAATTAGTTATGTCATGTACATAGTTCTAGGGCCTTGGGGGCCATAGTCCAGTTATCTTAATCATAGGCATGGCTTCATTTAACAAGGGAACCATCTTTAAATCACCTTATTGGTATTCTGCAGTAAAAAATATGTCGTCCAGAATTCAATTTCTTCTGTACTACTTTTGGATTGTTTTTCTTTTCCTAATTCAGTCAGATAGTGGGGGGGGAGGTGTAATCTGCAACAAGGGTTTTTCATATTTTAGGAGTTCCAATGCTAGTTTGTAAGTGATGACATGCTCTGATTTTGCTCGTTAAATTTCAGTTTCATAAAAGCTACTGCAATACGCTTGATTTGTAAGACGTGGGAGATCAATGACCGTGTCTTTGGGAGTTTGCAGGCAAGGTTTCTGTTTTGTTAATTTATACTTGATTTTTTACTCAGTGTGCTAGAGTCTTTTTCCTTGGTGATTTCAGGGAATGTTGCATCCAAATGAATTAGTACTGCATGGCACTGAACGAGGAATCTGTATGAGCATTGCAGTTTCTATTCTTGATGTTTGCAAAAGAAACCCTGATAGGGGTGGACATTATTTTGTCTGTAGCGGTATGCTGTACTTAATTTCTCTCGAACTTCATTAAAGATCGCAGAGTGAAGCTCTCTCACTAATCAATTCCAGTAACAGGCTTGTATAGAAAATCATGACCCTTTGGTTCAGTCTTTTGGATTACAAAGCCTTGCTTATCTTTGTGAAGCTGATGTGATAGGTAATCAGTACTTTAATGCTTTCAGTTTTCACCTCTTCAGTCTTAGTTTCTTATCAAAAAAGTTTAGCTACATTTCATGTGCTGTGCATCAGTGCGACCAAAGATATGTAAGTAATTAATATGGCATACTCTCTGTCCAGATTTTTACACTGCTTGGGATGTGGTTGGAAAACAAATGCAGAACTACTTGGACAATGCCGTCGTTGCTTACGGGTAAATATTTTCAATGCTGTTTCTCCTGTTACTTCTGGTCTACTTTACATGGCCCTTCAATTTAAAATGTAAATCTATCAGAACTAACTGGCAATTATTTAAGCAAACTATTGAGTGTATTTAGTACACTGTTAGATGATGTCATGTCGCATTCTTTCTCCAATAGGTAATGGACTTGTACATTTCTTTATAATGAACTTAATTTGTTTTGTTAAATTTCTAAGATGTTAGAGATCAAAGTCTGGGATTTGTAGACTAACATTATCTTTGGTGAACCTAGACAAAATGAGCAACCAAAAATCATTTCTGGAAAGTTGTATAGGGTGAATAAAAAGTAACAATGAAGATTCATATAGATGTCTTGAATTCTTTTTGCCTGAAATTGAGGTTTATGCTGACAACTGATGAGTTTTGAAACTACATATGTGATCTTACTTTTCTGTTATATCTCACAAAATTGTTCTTTTGGTTTTGGCGTCAATTACTTATCTCTGCTGGCTCTGAAACTCCTGACAGTCGTGATTTCATAGTATTGTGTAACTCTTTTTATGAGCTTTTAGTAGTGTATCTTTTTCTTTGGGACTTTATCTTTTGCTCATGTAGCGTGACTTTTAAGATGCAAAATTCTTAGTCTTTCTCTCCTCTTACTGTAAGTGACTTCATATATTTTATCACTTTATTTTCATTCTATAGGCTGACTCTTTTCTTGAGATGGGGGGCAATGGATGCTGAAACATATCCAGAAGCTGCAAAAGATGTTTTAAACATATTGTGGAAGATTGGGACCCAGAGACAAGTTAGTCAGAGTTCTTTGTGGACAAGAGTCCAAGAAGCTGCCTTAAGAGCTTTATTGCAATATGAGGCAGGTGTTTTCAATGCATTATTAATTATTTTGGTACTTTATTCTGTTTAATGTTCCTGTTGAAAATCTGGTAGTAGTGAAGTGGGACCAGTAGATTTGACTTTAGTTTAGAACTGAACTACTGAATTTAAATTTCATTGGATTTGTCTTACTTCATCAAATAACTTTTCCTGGCATTTCATTTGATTTACTATATGAACTATTTTCCCATTCTATCTCACTGTGCATTTATTCTTAGGTGGTGCATATTCAGGGAAGCATACCAGATTTTGCTACCAGGAACATGGACTTTCTCTTTTCTCAGACTAATGCTGATTTGCTTACAGCACTAGAAGAGTTTGAAGTCAGACTTATAAATTATGAGCACATGTTAAGAAAAAAACATTTTTATCCTCTACATTGTACTGTTGAAAAACTATTTAAATTTCTCATATTGATCATCCTCATTTTTTTTTACAGTACGAGGCGAAGATCTCTAAAGCAGAAAAGGATTACTGGATCCCAAAACAAGATTGTCAAGTTGTTAGATGTAGTTCCTGAGGTTATCTTTGGTTCAGGACCTTCAGGTACAAGGCCATCGGCTCTGTGATCCTTAATAATTTCTTGACATGTTAATTTCAGAATAAATTTCTCAACTTCGTGTAACCTAGAGATTGCTAATAACTTGTTTAAATGTGAGCAATTCTTATCCCTCTTTCCATTTCAATAGGTTGGTTTTTATTTAAAGTTAGAGATAGTAGCTTTCAATTTTTGTTTATATAGAACAAAGGGGCTCCTAGCCAAAGGAGAACTTTAGTTCACAGTAAAATTATGAAGATTCTGATGTAGCTGGCCACATGATGATTAGTTCATTTTATGGAAAATGAATAGGTACAGGTTATCATTATGAAGTTTTTATTCTGAACCTCTATGTCTGTCCCACATTGAATTTGAAACTGATGCTAAGAACAATTCCTTTGCAGGAAGTAACCACAGAATTAAGGAGTTACCTGGTGCTGCTTTGCTTTGCTTTCCTACTCGTGAAGATGTGAGAAACCAGGGACCATTAAAAGTGAGATAACTGTGTCTCTGTATCTTTTCCAAATTGTTTTTGGGGATTGTAGATTTAAAAGTATCAGTTTGCAGGGATTACAAGATGTGCACAGTAAATATGAGGATGCAGCTCTGGAGATATCTGGCTCTCTTTTGCTGTCAAGAAATCTTTTGCTTGCACTTTTCTCTTTGCAATCATGGAAACCTTTCATGAAAAGATGGTTAAGGTCTTCCATCATGGTTCTTGAGGCAAAGGCACATTTGACTGTGCTGGACAACACATCGAAGGCTGCTACTGATATCTTGAAGGTTCATTGTACTTGTCTTCTTTTGTCTTTTTGGCAATTGGCACACATAAGTCTTCTTTTAACCTGAAATATTTAGCTCTCTGTTCCATATAATCTCGCAGATCCTAACAAGATTAGCGGAAGCAGCAATTCCTCGATCCGCTGAGAATATTGCTCTCGCACTTGGAGCTTTTTGCCTGGTGAAATTTAATGCTTTCTGCCATCTATTTGGAGTACTTCGTCTACTTTCTACCATTCAGACAATTCTAATTATTTTCCTCCTAAAGTTTGCCATTAAATTTTAGAGACACGAAACAAAAAATTAAGCACTATTTCTGCTGTTCTGTTGCGGCTTCATTCATTAACTATGACTTTGGTCCAAAATGTCTTGCAATTTATATATGTCCACAAATTGCATTTATGTATTCCATAAAGTTGGATTATAACAACTTGATACATGTTATTCTGAATAAACTAGGATTAGAAACTGAGATTATAGTAGGTTACACAATATTTCCAGTCTAACTCATTTGTTCTACCAGTTGTCCTAGCAGACGACGTTTATAATACCAGAGGAGGGAGGGAGGGAGGAGGTGATGCAATAGGTTTGAACTTTGAAGAGAGCTTGACAAACAACTATGGGTCAGGCTTGATAACTAGCCACGCTTTACTTTCTTGTTTCCCTTTGTCGACCTCTTAGGAGCAGTTTAGTTGGGGAGAATCAGGCAAGGAAAAGGGAATGACTGAAAAATGACAACCAACCACCCATTTTTTGAACCAAATACTAGAAAGGGATCATTTCCTTTGTGGTGTTGAACCAAACGCCCCCTTAGTTCTTAACTGGATTGGCACAAAGCTCTAGAACAGATATCTTCATTAATTTTCAATTGAATCTAGTTATAGAAAGTAGGTTGCTGTTGTAATGTGCTTCAAGGTTTTATCTTAACTTGCTATTGTATATTGAATCTCCCAAAATAAATTTGAATAGGGATGAATTTCAAATTAGAAGTGAAAGGGTGAAGTTCAGTATTTTTTATGACTAGTTTTTATCATTGATTACCATGTAATCCTCTGTGTAGGTGCTACCTGCGTCAGCACATGCTGTCCAATCGATGGCTTCAAAGTTTTTGTTAAATTGGTCGTCTCAATATGAGCACGAACATCGTCAGTGGTCAGCATCAATTTCTCTTGGGTTGATCTCGAGTTGCCTTCATATGACTGATCATGAGCAGAAGTTTAAGAATATTACTGCAATTCTTGAGGTATATTATTGTTAACGGAACTACTCATCTCCTTTCCTGAGTTTTGTTATGCTGTTGCTGCATAATTGGAATTGACTTCTGATCAACATAGGTTCTATAAACTGAATCTCTATTTTTGCAAGAGATCATATTGTATTTGCTATAATAACATATGTTCTGTCCTTAAACAGGTAGCATCTAGTAGTAAAAGCACCCTTGTGAAAGGAGCTTGTGGAATTGGATTAGGTTTTTCATGCCAAGGTCTTCTAACTAGAGTTGATTCTGGAGCTATTACTCAATCTGAAAAAGAAACATACAAGAATCAGGAAATGGAATTACTAAGAAAAATCATTACGACCTTAGTCCGGATGACAAATCAGTTCAGTGGATCTTCAGCTGGTATTCTCGAGAAGCTAGCAGCTTACTTTCCCCTAGGAACAGACAGTGTATCCTCATTTGAAGTTGAAGTTCTGGAGGACAATATTGATCATCTGGAGGAGGATGCCTGGGGTGCTGCTGGACCTGTCATTGGTTTAGGAAATTCTCTTGGGGCAATGTACAGAGCTGGGGCTCGTGATGCAGTCCTTTATTTAAAGTCCCTCATCATTTCATGGATTCCTAGTGCAAATGATTTGTTCCCAAAGCATGCTGGAGGGGAAACAAGTTTTCCAGTGTTTGCAGTAGGAGCATGCCTTTCGGTACCAACTGTAGTGTCTTTCTGCCATAAGGTAGAACTGATTGATGATATTGAATTGGACAATCTTGTGAGCAGCTTCATGGAGCTCATCTCTGGACTGTTGTCTGTCAAACAATCTGATAACTTCCTCCAAAACTTGTTAATGGCATCTTGTGTTGGAGCTGGAAGCTTCCTTTCATTGGTTTCAAATTCAAGGCTGCCCTCTTTAAAGGAGGATCATATTAAAGGATTTCTCGAATTATGTAGAAGAACCTACTTGAGTACTCACCTACCATTTGTTCATCTAGGAGGGATGCTCGGGGTCATAAATGCAGTGGGGGCTGGTGCTGGGACGCTGATTCAACAGTTCCCTTCTTCCTCCTCACCCACCATGTTCCAACAAAAGGTAAGCTTACTCAAATGGAAAAAAGTTTGCAATCTACTACGAGACATAGTGAGAAAGGAAAAAAATAAAAAATTAGTAAACTTATGCTTCTATTTGTTTATCTGGGTTAATAAATATATTTCCTGGCAGGATCTGTCTCAGGTATCAGGTTCTCTAGTTTTAAATCATGTCCTGGAGGCTGAGTCAACATCACTAATTCAAGAGATATTTCTTTTCGCACAAAACTCTGTTGATCCCAAGTCACAGCAGAATGCAGCATGGGCAGTTTCAGTTCTCAGGCACTCTGTGTTCTCCATAAAAGACACAAATGATGCTGAACATGATGATTCTGGTGCCCCTAAGTCTGCCTCTCATGGAGTTGCTGAAGACACTATTGTCATGAAACTCTCATCATGGCTTATGCAGATAAATTATTCAGAGGTAATCTTAATTTTAATTCCTCAGGCATAATAATGCTACTTAATAAAAAGACAGTGGCATCGTTATGAAGTTCATTTCATCGTCTTGTTGCTTTATTTTGGCCTTACATCATTTTAGTTCATTGCTTTATTTTGGCCGTACATCATTTCATCGCCATATTCCTGGAATTCCAACTGTTTGTGTAGAAAATAGAAGTTCTTCTGATCTGCCTTCTGGTTTTCATAACATTCAGCTTGGTACCAGTGTAAATACTAGAACGGTTGCTTTTGTTTTTCGATGCCTGTCACATGCTCCACGATTGCCGGTGTTGGATTGGGGAGAAATCGTCAGGAGGTGCATGAAATACGACAATCGAACTGCTGAAATGCCTTTCCAAGATATAGACCTCCGAAAAGGAACCCTGAGGGAGGAGTGCTTTCTATTCATTTTGTCTCACACACACCAGTTTGATTCACTTCTTGGCTTCATTGATGAGCTATTTGATGGAGCAAGGTTTAAGACCCTCGAGTCAAATCTTCAATCACTTATGCTCTTGCACCTGGCAGATCTGTTGAAAATATTCTCCAATTCTAGAGTTGCAAAGCTTTTTGATGACATTTCTGACTTCTTGCATTGGTTTGTTTCTTCTGATCAATACAACAACGAAGAGAAAATCTCAATGCGAGTTTCATGCTGGAAGAGCTTGCAGATTTGTTTGAAAGAAATTGCAGCTATCGAAACTCAAGATTATGCATATAATTTGGAACGGTGCATGGAAGTTCTCTTTACAATGTTGCCGTGGTCTCACTCAAGTGTTAATACAGAATTACACCGGCAAAACTCAAACACTGAATGGACTGAAGCAATTAAATGTCTTGGGAAGGCTCAACAAGGCTGGCTATCAAAATTTCTGCTGGTAGTGTATCATTTACCCTTGAAGTTTGACGATGTTTCTGTATTGTACATCTACCAAACACTCACTTTTGACACTGACATGTTAATTAATCCATTCTCTCTTGTTGCACAGATTCCTGATACAAACTTCGGAGAGGGACGCATTCAAATCTTTGAGACTTTAAAAAAAGTTAAAGCTAAAGCTGCACTAGTTAGAGTTGGTTCCATCCCTCTGGCAGAGCTTGCAAAACTGAGAGCATATATCTTGGACTCTGATTTGGAAGGTTAGTCCGTAAACTCGAAAGTGCATTATATTGGAATTTATTAACTCAAGCTAACAGAACTCTTAAATGTCAAAACATGTAGTTATCTGGAACATCCTGGTTGAAATCACTGTAACTCTGCAACACTATGATGAGAGTGTTACAAGACGATGGCTCAGTGACACAGCAGAAATTCTCTGTGTTACAAGTTACCCCTCAACGGTATGAGCCAAAATTTTCCTATCAGTAAAAATGTAGTTAAATAGATATCCGAGTTTCATGTGGTAAATAAATGTCGATTTGTGCACCTACGGAATGTTTTACACATTGCACTAATGATCATAAACTGATTTTCATGAAACCAACCAAAAATCTTTTGGAAAACTGGGGATCACGCTACTGGCTGTAATAAATATAACTCCAATATATATGTATATAAATACATGTTTACTAGTCCCAATTCTTAGAAATGCACCACTGTGTCCCTTTTGGTATTTTACTGATCCTGATCCCAAAATCTCGACTGTCTTGTGGCCGCACTTATTCTGATCTTCTGATAGTCGTTTTCCTTTATTTACTGATACTATGGTTTCTTCTTACTCAGGCGCTACGGTTTCTTGGCCTCTTATCGGGTAGCAGCTCTAAGTATATGCCCATTTTGTTTGCTGATAAGGCAAGTGTCTTGACCGATCTTCCCGCTACTCTACCATCTCTCCTAGCGGGCGCTGGTTCCGGAATAGTTGCAGAATCTGTAGCATCGTGTCTTTTGAGAGCAACAGAACGAGTTCAAGATTGGGCCAGGTGCGTAGAGCATGGCCACTATCTGCCCAACTCGCAACCTATCAACTCGACTGAGGAAGGCACAGCAATGTTCATGTTGAGAGTGATGCATCAGACGTGTGTTAATCTGAAGGAGTTTTTGCCGGTCGATAAACAGCTGAGACTCGCTAATATGGTTGTCGCTTGATTGCGTCGTTGGCCGAGAAGGATTTTCGAGCAGATTATTCGTTGTCTATTTGTGGAGAGCGGTTGAAGTCGTAGCACGATTTCTCATTTGTGTTTTATGTTCTTTGTTCGTTCAATTATATAGGTCCTTGCATAAATTTTAGACCATTTATTTCGGTTATAAAGTAAAGACTTAAAAAGGATTTGATTTTTGCAATGAAAAAGCACCATGCGTCCTATATTCAAATATGAATTGAACCGTATGATGGAAGATACTTATCCACTCATTGCCCTTTTTCATTCTCTAACCATTGAATCAAATTGTGTTAAAAAAAACAACCATTGAATCAAATACATATAGGAGAAGATGAAAAATGGCGATGTCTCGGAAGAGCTAGCATACCTTCATTTGATGGTAACATCGATGGGATTATCAACTTCAATATCTGCTAAAGATCTAATACAATGGTGGAAATTCTATGAATATGAAACTTGAAGCAATACTATAACGAACTTTAACATTTATTCAGTGAAATGATGACTTTAAGAGAATACATTAGGATAATAAATTACATAAATACATTTTTGATTATGCTATAAGACATGGGTTACTTGATACAAGAACAAAAACGCAAAATCCCACCCCTATGTGAACTGCAAAATGCGAAAACTATAAAGCCAGATTCCCGAAACGACACAGTGGACCCCACCCAAAGAAGAGGTTCATCAGTTTTAATAAAAAGCCAAATACAAAACAAACCATACTTATAATAAAGTTGCCTATTTGAAGTCACAAATCTGGTAAGCAAAAGCAAACACTATTCGAGAACATTCTGTATTAACGTGTAAAACCAGCATCTTAGATTATAGCACAATGACAGAGGCCCAAAGAGAAGGCCAACTGTTCTAATTGTAATGATATTTATGATTTTTTTCATTTAAAATGTAAACCTTGTTTCTAAGAGTATCTATAGAAAAGAACACAACGCATTACAACTCGCACTTACAGAGGACTGCCTGTTGAAATTAGACATTTCTCCACGAAAAAACCCCAAAAATGAGAAAACAAGACTGAAGCTAGATTTTAGCTGCAGATTCAGTTAAACCATATGAATTATAATAATTTGATATCATGTTTACCTCACTGTACAACTAGAAGCGCCATCAGGTACAAGAGCTAAAGTTGCTGTTCGCCCGAAGATGAGGTCGACATGGATTTCAAATCTTTCTCCTGTTCAGCAGAATCTGCATCAGCTTCTACTTTGTGGTTCCCAGGTTTGTCGGATCCTGAGGCAGGAGTTTTCTGATTATCTGTCGATGCATCATCTCCACTTGGTTGAGCGTTAACATCTGACGGTGCGTTTGAAGCAACTGAGAGATTCCCAGAGCTGTCGACTTCTTTGCCAGTGTCAACAGATGCATTTGAAGCGGCTGGGAGGTCCCCAGAGCCTTGAACTTCTTTGCCAGTGTTATCAGATGCATTTGAAGCAGCTGGAAGATTCCCAGAGCTGTCAACCTCTTTGCCAGTATTAACAGACGCAAGCCACAAAAATTGCAACTTGTGACCTTTCCAGGATTTACCATGAGAGAAGGCCCTCTCAGCAGATCGCCGGGTTGTAAAGGAAACACGAGCTGAAACATCAGAAGATGATACTGAAGCATCATTAGTCTCTTGAAGCTCCGACCCTTCCAGTACCACCGAAGCAAGATCGTCATACGATGAGAAGTGCTCCTCCAGAGCAGTGACCTAACAAGCATACTCAGCATTTAGACAAAAAAACTAGGTAAACCAAGTAATTCTGATGATGAATTGAATGCTGGTGAGAATAACTTATCTAGAAGTCAGATATTCCGCAAAAAAAACTTAAAAGATAAGGAGTTCAGACAACTCAAATATAAGGATTTAAGCAGTAGTTACAAATTCAGAATTAATCAGGGGGTCCTCCAATACCACTTTCTACATATCTCCAACAAAATATCCAATCTTACAAACACATAATGAAATCATGACGTACGAGACCGAAATAGGAGCATGCGTGAATAGCCCATTGATGGGTACATCTCACCAGAAAATAAGGGAATAGAGGGTTTCATTCAAGCAGAAAATATGTATGATAAAAACTAGATAAGTATAACTTACATCTGCAAGGCCAGATGGTAATGGCGGAACAACTCTGAACACTGTGGGCCTATTGTCCAGCTTGAATCTGTTTACTACAAATGGTGTCCCTACAGCTGCTTGTGGACGAAAAGATGGTTTCAAGGGCTCATGCACAGGCATGGTTGAAACTGAAGTATGTGTCACAGCATGCTGTGCAGAACGGTTGTTCTCAATAGTGATGCCATCTCTTGGTGATGACTTAGAAGTTTCAGCTTTTGGCTGATTAGGTGGTGTTTCACCTTTAATCCTTTTGGGGGTTAAGTCTGATGCTACTATATCCTTGCTGCCAACAGCCTGCAAAAGAATAAAAAAGTGAGATTTGTGAACCATAAAGTCAATCAGGGGAGGAAGTCTTCGACCAAGATAAGAAGATAAAGGATGCTTTGTATGAATGTTGTTAATCACTTGAGACAACAGTGATTGCATAATGAAGGAAAATGGAGGTGCAAGGAAATGCCAGACCAAAGAGATATATATTGCAATTACAGTAACTGGACAGACTGGAAAGGAAGACTGTTCTATACATTCTTGACTCTTTTCTAATGAATATTACTTTGGTTTCTGATCCCCGCCCACCCAAAAAAAAGAGGGGGGGAAGGGGCATAGCAATTCATTTCTAAAAATTATCACTTGGCCACCAAAAATCCCACTGCCCAGTTTAAATCGAACCTGAACGTATTTAAAATTTCACCAGCCACCTATTTGATCATCATATACTTACTACCCACATCTGCTCATTACAATCCCCGGAAGAGGGAATGCCAAGCTACACTCCAAATATAGAAAATATACCAACTTCAGTGAATGAAACTTCAGGGTTTCTGAAAAAATAAGAGATGATATGCTAAAAAGCACTTAAATGAAACAACTCTGCCAGTCACATTTTGAATGAATAGTTACTTGTTTTTGGAGTTTGTTCAACTGGCGCTTGAACTCATTTCGTTTCTGATCCAGCATCTCCTGCTTCTTACGAAGTTCTTCCTTCAAAATCTCTAAACTCTCCAGTTTCTTTTGCTGTATAGGAGGGGCTTTGGAACCATTTGTAATCATTGACATGGGATGGTCATGAACTGGCTGTTGAGTAACAGAAGCATGGGAGTAACTATCTTTTCCTGTTGCAGGATGAGGATTTTCTTTTCCTTTGTCAAGAATAAATTGATTAGAAATAGGAGGAAGTGAAATTCCACGAGGTGTAACTGGCGCAACACTATTGCCACTTATCCCATCATCAGGAATATTATTTCGATTTGCCCACGAGCTTGATAAATCGATTGCCCATTACAGCATCAGGTGCCTTTAGTGCTTCCTCTGCTTCTTCGCATTTAGAGAATTGAACAAAAGCGAGTTCTGTTTGCATGGGAATATAAATGTTAACAACCTCACCAAATTTCTGAAAATGTGAGAGAAGACTTTCCCTCTTATTGTCTTTCAGGGGAATGAAATTGACAAATAAAGTTCGGAGTCCCCTTTGAACTGGTGTTCGAATATCGCGAACAAAATCACTCTGTTTCTTGGCAAATGATTCCTTAACAAGTGAACCATCTCCATCAACATTCATCCGTTTTTCTTCATTGGGAACATTGGAACGATCCGAGTTTAGCATTTTCTCAGTCCTGTTTTCCTGTTCCGAGCCACGTTTTGAACTACCTATTCTTCCCCACACAGATGAACTTTGAGGTCCACCAGTATTGGCATTTCTGAGTGGACGATCATCATTAAATCCTTCAACTGATTCACCACTATGCCGGACGGGAAGGTCCACATCCAAAGAGGACTCACTTTCATCAATATTTGCTTGATTAAGTGCTATTACCGCTGCCGATGTCTCAGGGTTATCATTTGCCCATAAAGGTTGATCTGGATCATACACATCAGATGTCGATGCCCCTGCCATGGAACCTCCTGCAACACTGCCATTCAGGCCAAAACCATCTACAATCATTCCAGGCATGCAACTTTTTGCATGAAAAACTTTGTTGTTAACAGGTAACGCCCCTTGTGCAGAAGGTGGTCCAAGAAGTTGCGAGCCAGGAAGTGAAACAGGGAGATTGAATTGTGAAAGGCTCTGCAATTATGATAAGTAAATGATCAAGTTCTTATGCATGCGTGCACGACTAATAATCATCAGAGCACAGAAGTATCAATAAACTGCTGGCGATATAAAACCATGGCACTCCACAGGACATATATATTTTGGTGCATAATTAATTGCATTACAGAAGTATTGACACATTTGTTAACAGAAACAACACAGTAATATTGTAGGAAGAGACTTGCTAGTTCGACAGCTAAGCTGAGTACACATCATATCTATGAACCTAGAAGGATATTGAGACTACTGCAGACCTATGAAGACTTCTCAAATCTATGCAACTGAAAGTCCCTTATACATTCTATACCAGGGGATATTCCTGTTAAGATCCTACCAATGCGAAAGAAACAATCGACAACATGAGTTCTTAATCACAACATCTGATATTAGCAAGCTTGGTGGCTGAAAGAGGTGTTCAAATTTAACTATCCTTAAAAGTTTGAAGAGAACCTTTTTGCTATATTAGAACTGCCTCTGCGTGGGTGGACATGTCACCAATATCAAATCTCTGGAAGAAAATAAATAAAGAGTTCATGCTGGAAATATGTAGCACAAGACAAATTACAAGTTCTACACACTAATCATATCAGCACTCATAACTCCAAACACACAACTTCCAACATAGACACACATGAATAAGAATCATGGTTTAAAAAGGCGGTCGTGAGGGCACCTCGGGGCGAGGCGCCACCTCACCAGCAGAAAATTTAACATACACCTTACCTGGCGGCGCTCGCCTCACAATCTGATGCAAATCTGTGTTTTTTTTTTTTTGGTATTTTGGTAATGGGCTAATTCTTGTTGAATTGGATATGGGCTTTAAAAGAAACATCAGAAATTAATCAATTTTTAAAAATAACCTAATATTTCTCTCCCTAATCTGCCGTACTTTATCTCCCTCGCTCTCTCGCGCTCTCCTATTTTGTCTCTCCATCTCCTCTCCTCCTCTCCGGCAATCAGCACCACCTCCGGCAGCAGCAGTCCCAGGCTGCCAACGTTCTTCTATTGGATTGCCTTGTAATTTCTTCTAGCTAAAATTTATTATATCAGTATAGATATGGCAATTTATTATATAATAATACAATATATAGTTTTAAGTATGTTGCAACATTTATATATATATATATACTATATATATATATAGGGATATAGAACCATTTTATCATTAAGCGTGAGAACCAAAAATGATGAATTCATTGTGAAAATCGATGAATCCGTTGAGAAAGTTATTAAACAAAAATAGAATTTTTTCATGGGATTGGTTAAAAATTCAATTTTGCTAATATTCATATCATATTCATTTGTTCTTAGTTTTTAAAGTTATCACTTTAACCTAACTATATATATATATATATATATTGATTTTAGACTTTATTTTAAAATTTTAAAGAGTTATAAGTACTTAAATATGAAGTTATGTTTTTTATGTTTTTCCATATATTTATTATGTTTTTATATTATTTATAATTTTTATGTATTTTTGTTATTCACGCCTCGGACTGCCTCGAGGCTTACGCCTCGTGAGGCTATTGGAAAACACCTCGGTGCTTAAAATATATATTTAAACCTTGATAAGAATGAATTATTCCTAAGAGACTATTTTCATTGCATATTGCATAGCCATCTAATTTTTCAGAAGCTAGATATGTGATATGTCTAAACAAACGACACTTTCACTTCTAAACAGCCACCAAGAGAATTCCATAAGAAAGTTATTAGTTAGAAAGTTTGCACACCTGAACATCTTCAACAACAATACGATTAACACCATGTTCCATCGGGCACATGTCTCCTCTTAAGCAAAAACCACGTTCCTCAAAGTCTCTACACCGTTGCCGTGGAAGCCCAACATTCACTGGTGGATTGACAGCTGGTCTTAAGGGTCCTTGCAAACCAAGGGGATGAAGTGAGTCAAGCCCACCATTAGGTAAGCCTGGAACCAACCCAAATGCATTCCAAGATGTACTGTGTGCACTAGAAACATTTGACATGCCCCTCCCAGCAAACATAGCAGAAGGAACAGGTCCAGGTTGAACTATTTGGGATGCAACATCAACCAATCCAAACCTTGAATCATGCATGCCCCAAGGAACATGTTCCCTTCCCCTACCCCTAACAAAGCCAACATCACCTGGTAGAATTTGGTTGCCCCTCATCCTTTGGTTCAAGTCCAGTGGAACTTTGGAAAATGAGCCCTGGTTGAAACGTCTCTTATCAAACCTTGCAGGAAAGTCTCTATCTGAAGGATTATTGTAATTTCTCCAGGTTTCACCTGATTGGGGTCACCATCCCTGAAAGAGTACCCATTTTCAAAAGGCCGATTTCTTTTTCTGTATGGTCTTGTCAAACGGTTATCAAGAGAGTCCCCCTCCTGAGATTGAGAACGAGCATCCCGCCTACGATGCTTGTGGTTACGATCATCGTCTTCATCTTCGCCTTCACTGATTTCTTTCTCCTCAGTATCACTAGCCACATCAGAAGATGAAAACCCTGGTTTTTCTGGACAAACCTTCAGCTCCATCGAATGCTTGTAATGAACAAGATAATCAGGTTTTTTGTGTTATTCCAACAATCCTTACAGCATATCCGGAAAATAGAGTATAGTCATTGGCATAATAAGTCTGCAATTACTCGAAGACTGGGAAAAGCAAAAGCAATGTAAGAAGCCTACAAAGTAAGCGAAAGTGCAAAAATATTGTTAGGACTCGGCCATCTGGCACAAAATAACAAAGCATAAAACCATGATAAACCAAAATAACTAAATCAATCCATTTCGAAATATTTAGTCAGTAAATTCAGTTCATAACATGAACGGTAAAGTATGTATTGCCATAATCCAGTAAACTATGCCCCCCTTAACAATTCATATCAGACAGATGCAAGTGCAACAACGAGAGCTACAAATCTCAAAATCCTATGGATGTGTGCACATACATAAGATTCTTAGTTAAGAGAGTCTGACAGCTCAATTACACAAACACATCCAATGAAAGCAAGTGACTAAAGATTTTGAGCACTAGGCGAGTAACCGGAAGGAACCAAGAATGACATAGGAATCACAAATCAGCATAATTAAATTGAAGTGATGGGCTTTTAGAGTGAGGAAAGGGTTTTAGAAAAGGGAGAGTAATGTATTTGAGGCATAAATAAGAGGAAGTGTTCAATGAGCAGATGGTTGACATTCTCAACCAGAACAGCATTAAAATAAAATTAAGCAAGTTAAGGAAGATGCTGAAGTCGACTTCATCAAACAAGCATATTCCTTTTCAGATGTAATAAATGGGTGGGCAGCTCATATATAACAAGCTCATTGACTGGATCCCTGCTTTCCATATGTTTTTCAAAGTTGAAACGAAAGGAAGAACTTTAAAAGGTTTAAGTTATATGCTTAAAAGATGTGATGAAGACAGTATACATGGTCATAAAAGCACATACTTCATTCTTAATTCCTTGAATTCCAATATCTTACTAAAGTGCACTTATTAAAGTACCTCCATTCTATCTTTTATAGAATATATTTGTATCTAGGTTTTCCTTATTTATCTTTTGTTATTTTAGGACTAGATTTATATCC
Source organism: Salvia rosmarinus (assembly GCA_036937905.1). NCBI lineage: Eukaryota > Viridiplantae > Streptophyta > Magnoliopsida > Lamiales > Lamiaceae > Salvia > Salvia rosmarinus. Next base: position 109,372,643 of record CM072813.1, on the reverse strand, counting down.
TAGTGGTAAGACACTAGCTTTCTACTCCCTATATAATATAGGAGAGACTCTTGTTGAGAATATACAATTCATTGTTTTCTTTACTGCTTCACAGCATCATTCCCATATCACTCCCGCCAAACTTTTAATACATTAATAAATCTTAAAAGCAATATATTAGCTTACCATGACAACATGGCCCATACTTATTAATTTCAGGAGAAACAGACAGCTGAAAGCTGATAATAACTTATCTAAATCTTAGAAAAACCCTGCTGATTATAATAGGGATGTCCGTACCCATGCCGAGAAGTTATAGATCATCAGCTAATCATTACAATCTTTTCATATTAATATCTTCAAAAATGACATAAAATAATCTAAAGTAAAAAACTTAAAGTTTTAAATTGATTCAGAATATCTATAAGTATACTACTGCAAGACTGAGGAAATAATATAAATTGATATTTTGGGCACTCATTTAGCTTCTAGACTAGGATAGGTATCAATAAGTCACTAAATGGCCATGTATAGTAGGCAAGGGTTTGACAGAGATACTAATGCATGTCACAAGAAGTAGGAAGCAACTTTCAAATATTGTTTCTTTTCTAGGCAGTACAAATGCGGATTACCAAATTATTTCAGAATCTCAACATCTTCCTCAAATCCCACAAATTTAAGTCATTGTCTTATTAGCTAACTACACAAGAACAAATAAGCTGACAATTGATGCACATCAGTCAACACCTACCAACAAACTATATTCAGTCGGTGACATTGGGCATTTGAATGTGTAGCTCCAAGCTTAATGCTTTAGAAAGAGATGCTGTAAAACCCCAACATTCGTGTTACAGGACCAGAGCTTGGAAGTCAAAAATATTAAATATAATCGTGCACACTTGCAAAGCAAATATTTTGTGGAAACACCCATTTGCATCATGTCAAACGCCCATCTGTATCATGTCTAGGCTAGTAATAATAATCACAGAAACATTGAAGAGACATGAAGATTCAAAAACTAACCACATCGAACAAGTTTTCCAGTCAAGTTCTAAATCAATGGTGGCCCAGAACGAAGAACAGTATTTAAAATAATGGTCATAACTAAATATTCCACATTTTGAACCCCTTAATATCATAATCATGACCAGCAAAAAATCTCCAAAAGAAACAAAACTAGAAATATCTCGATTACAATTTGGACAGAGACGCGATTGAGAGGCTATAACCCGCAGCATGTATAGAACTCATAGACAAACCAATAGCTCAAACGACCTAATGTGAAAACTGCAAAAAGTTAATGGAGAAGGCAGCTGAAACTAACATGACAAAATGGGATTCACCTCCGTCTAGGGTTTTGATTCCTTGTTTCTTCAATTCACAAAGACGCATCGCCTACGCATGCAATTCCATCGGTTTGGCTATTCAATTAATAGCTGCCCCGAAAATCCCCCTCCAATTTGAGCCTCCTTTTATCATACACCTGGTGTGCGCCTATGTGTGTGTTGAGCTGGTCTGTTCGATGTATAATACTTTCCCAGTTTCTCTCTCTCTAAATAAAATGGAGGAGAGCTGGATAAAAAGCTGAATGGGGGTTTTACAAACAAGGGATGGGATTACGAAAATGTTAAAATTAAATTGAGGCCCCATATTTTCAAGAAATTCGAGAATTTCACTCGCTCTTGTTTTATTTGTGCATTATAATACAGTGATTGGGAAGTCTGTGCAAACAGTGCTTTGTTTTGTGTGATATTGTAGATTGACCCACACATGTTTTGTTTTTATATATTGAAGACATTATCGATAATTTGAAGACCTTATTAAAAATATCATCGTCGTAGTTTTTGTAAGAATAATTTAATTTTGAGGGGATTAGATATTCAAATAAAATAATATATGCTCATCGAACTTAACTCAATTAGTTAAAAGTTAATAGATTTGAGAAAAAAATAATATATGATCCATGGTTGGAATTTTTTCAGAAAATAGTAGCTCCTCACTGTACTTCAAATTCTAATAATTTATTATATTATGTGTGTCAAATCACTTGAATAATTAAAATTTTCAATGATGTATTTATGATTTATTTTTTGTTACCTTAATCTGCTTATATGCAGATATATATAAGGACCTCAGTACAATATAGTCATAGTTATCAAGATGTATTTAGTTGAGACTCTTTTAAATTGCTCGTTTAATTAATGTAATTTTTATAATTACGAAAGTTTTTCTATTGTCACTTTATATTGAAAATTGATATTTCCATTTCTCTATTAGTTTACATTCTTTTTTGCTTTGATTATGATGCTTTCATTTTTGACATTTCTTATTTCTCTAGAGAAATCGCCAGCGGCCATCTAAAATGATTAATTGACAGCCTCCAGTCGCGCGATTATTCCATGGTGAAGAAATTGCAGAAAATAATGTTTTATTGATTTTAATTTAGGAAATGGCCTAATTTATTTTAACAGTAATAAGTTATTTGTCATTCAACTAACGGAAAAATTATCGAAATAATTAGATCTGTTAATGTATAAACATTAAAAGTACAAGTACAAAGTCTAGAGATGTATTGGGCCTTAGTTTACCTTCAAACTTTAAACAAAGTTGAACATGGCTGCGTGCAGCTCAACAGTAATTACAGCCCAAAGACTTAATCTCTGGATTAACACTTGAAAAAAGAAAAGCCCAGTAACTAGGATTAAGGTATGGATCATTTTAGCATTAGGGTGAAAATTTATGAATATAATAAATTTATATGCTAAAAATATTAAATTATGCAAATATAAATAATAATATACTGTCATCTCAAATATTAGTCAACTGAAGAGACGAAAGTTTATGCAGGAAATTTATTTCATATTCCATTACTCGGAAATACATTTCCTTGCTTGAAACGAAATACATCGCTCGTAATAATCGAAAACAAAATAACAAAAATAAGAAAGCCCAAATTTCATCTCAATTTAGGGCACAATCAGAAAACAAATCAAAACACGTATTCAATCATAGAAACTCCGGTAGGGTTCGCCCATGGCACCTCCACCGCCACCAGGGAACCCACATACCCAAATCTCACGTTCCCTCCGTTCACTTTGACCGCGGCCGGCCTCTGCGACGCGAACACCTTCATCTCACCGGTTCCCTTCACTCCGATCTTCGCCGATTTCGCGCGGTCGTTGTACGCCACCGACTGGATTGCGCCGCCGGTGTTGAGCATGTTCACCAGCCCGATCGGCGCAAACTGGACGCCGGTGCTGGCGAGGCTCTTCACCGGGGAGACGGTGATCAGCTCGAAGTTGAACGGATCGAGCTCGATGTCGATGGTGCCGGAGGGTTTGGTGAGAATGAGTTTCTTCTCTCTGTAGAGGTACATCGCAAATGTCTCAACGCCGTCGACGGCGATCGGATTATTGCCTTGCTTCCACTCGATGTCGCTCGGACCGGCCGTGGCGGAGACCGGGCGGGAGCACTCGGAGAAGCACTGGTTGCGCCGCTCCTCGCGGTCCCACCCGCCGCCCTGGCAATTGAAGGCTCCGACCACTCCGGTGAACTGTTGCAACACGAATTCGAGCCAAATTAGGGCGGGAATCGAGCATACGATATTTTTCAATTATATTTTCATATTATGAAATAAAAGCAATTTTTTAATAATAAATAATATATGTTGGAGCTCGATTGAAGGGGAGAGAGATGAAAGTTGGATGCGATTCTAACCTTGTTGAGGTTCCAAATCTTCAACATAGTCTTCCCATCGTGGAGGGGATCTTGAAAGAGGCGGTCGCGGGAAGGCAAAGCGTAGTAGTCGCAACGAAGGATGGTGCCGTCGGGGAGGACGAGGCTCTTGAGCAGCTCGAAATTGTGCTTCCCGACGGAGTCACTTACATAGATGGGGCCGCCAGAGATGGCACGCGATGCGGCATGGAACTCGGCGCAAGGGTGGGTCGACTGAAACATGTCCCAGTCGGGGTGGATGAAATTACCCATCCACAAACTGTTATAGGCGCAGTGCACCATGTGGCACCCTTGTAGCCAGAACGTGCCGTTCGGGTCACCCGATGGATCGGTACACCAAAAGTCGTCACCTATAACATCCAACATATAAGCAAGCCACAAGAAAATGAAAATATGAAATATAAGATGTAACACAGGTACATACCAACACGACCCAGGGTGATGGCCTCAGTCCCGAGGAACATGAAGTCATTGCAGTGCTCCATGCTAGCAATGACTCCATTTCCTTTGAAGTGGTTTTGGACCGACTTCGTCAGAGCCTTGTAGTAATCTTTGGCCAAGTCCACCCGACCACCATAGTCCTCACACAGCATTTCCAGCAACTGCATATTCATATATAAAACATATAAGATTTCTCCTTGTCACCTAAAAAACAGAACAAAATCGAAATAAAGTCAATATACATACATGGATGACATCAACTTTCACTCCATCGATCCCAACAGATTCAAGATGGGAGTGCAATCCTTCATACATATGCTCAGCCAACTTAGGTGGGACAAGCCCAACACCATTGTTGACAATCTTGTCAACAGCAAGATCTTCCATAGTTGTCTTAAGCCCGGGAGTAAGCAAGGGCTCAATCACCTTAGCTTCTGGCAGTCCTGGGACACCGGGCTTAAGTCCGCCCCAGTACCCGCAAAGAGCGTGCCAGACGTACACGTAGTCCACGCTCGTGTACGTCTCTTTCATGTCCCGTATAAAGGCTGCCATCCCAGTGTTCGTGCCGGACCCGGTCTTGTTCGGGCTCTTGTAGTCCCTGAACTTGTAGTTCTCCTCGAACTTAATCAGCCTGCAGGGCATCTGCTCCCCGGCGGAGGTCCGGTTCATGCCCTCCGACGTGAGGTCGTCGTCGTCGTGACAGATCGACTGCCACCCGTCGTCGATCAACACGAGGCCCGGCGGGCAGCCCCCATCGACGAGCCCCTTCACGCCCTCCATCACCCCGGCGGGCTGCACAGTGAGGTAGAAAGCGTCCCACGTGCACCACCCGAACTTGTCGACGATCCCCGGCGGTGTTTTCTCCTCGAGCAGCCGGAACGTGCCGAGGTGGTGGCGGGCCACCTTGATGGCGTCCTTCACCAGTGTAAACGGGTCATCCCCAGCGTGCATGTAGAGTACAGCCTGGAACGACGACTCAGTCACCTTTGTCGACCCGCTCTCCACGCAGATGTCGACGAAGTCGTCGATCCCATGCTGGAGCGAGGCCCGGAAATGCCCATCAATGAGCGGGAGCAGCACAATATAGGGCCTCTCATTAGAGCCCGGCTCATCGGATTTGTCCAAAACAACTATTTGGGTCTCACGTTCAAGATCCGACCCGTTTGACCCGATCCAGTGGGTAGTCCACCAAACTTTAAACCTGAAAATAGACATGAATTTGATGTTCTTGAGCTTCCCAATCGGGACCACGTGGTGGCTCTTCGCCTCGACGCCGTCGAACCCCACAAAGCAGCCAGGGGAGGCGGCGGAGGCCTCCGCCTTTTCCCCCACCGCATACGGCGACGGAGCCGCCGTGATGTTGAGGGGAACTTCTGAGAGAATGACATGATCGTTGACGACGAAGTTGGATTCATCGAGTGTGATCACGGAGTTGGTGAAGCCATCAACAACGACGGCGGCGTTGGAGCCGCCCTTGCTCAAACTCGGAGCCATTTCTCAAGATATTGAAAAGAGGGATGATGAGAGAGAGAAGTGTCGTGAGTTTGATGAAAAAGGAATGGAAACAATGAAGGTTTATATAGATGAACAAGCAGCAAAAAAATGGCTTGTAGAATCTGGAGTAAAGGGATAAATTTTGTTAACAATCTACACTTAATTTTGGTGTTAGAATGAATGTTTGAGTGATTTGTTTTGATGAAACTTGTTTGAATGATATTTGGAATGGGAAATTTGCGATTTAATTTATAAGCAAAGTTTGTACAGTGATAAAGTGCAGAAGGTTCAAAGAAGATGAAATGGACGGTTGGATTTTGCGATTAAAAAATTGGACTTTTTCGAGTCTTGGGGCAGTGTTGTGTGGGGTTATGTAATAAATCAACATTATCCGTATTAAAAAATATCGTTGTCTAGAGAATTTCTTTATTTGCAGTAATGACTTGACAAATTATCGGCAGTCCCTTTTTTTAAGAAGTGTTGTAATTTATATTTGTTTTCTTTTTTCTTTTCGAGAAATGATATTTTGAATTTGCTTATTTATAACATCTTTTGTGCAAAATGCAAATACCTATAAATATGATATTTTTTTTGAATGTTTTTAGAAGATCACGAAGATTCTATTGCACTTTTAAAACAGCTAATCAGGTCCTAAAACGTAATTTACAAGTTTTCAAATTAATTTTGTATATTATGTTCCATTTTAGTATTTATTAAACGCTTAAGATTATTTTAGAATGTGAAAAAATGTAACCACAAACATCATAATTCATAAGGAAGGAATATATACGTGGTCGCAATAAAAAAGTATTTTTATTTATGTCAATTAAATGATAGTAGAAAGGTTTCCTCTTTTTTGACATAAAGCTTACTTTTTTCACATATTATTCGCATGCATATTTGCACCTCTTCTTCATATTTTTAAAGAATCTTGCTATATATCTTTCCTTTTCTTGAGGTTTTTATGCCGCAACCAATTATTTTCTTGATATCTCTAAAAAGTTTGCTTAAATTGTCTCCGAATTACTTATATTCCGACTAAAATGTATCAAATTTTCAATCATGAGTCTTACTTTACCTAAGTCATTAGTAAAAGAGTATCACTAAAACCACAATAATAGTTCCAAAATAGTGTCACTATTATTTCGAATTATCCGAGAATTCTAGATGATAATAATATGCAGATGTGGTAACACATAAGTTAGCTCGATCTACTAAAGCTTTTATAGCCCTTATATAGTTGGATGAGCCACCAAACTTTGTGGTCGGACTCCTCCACTCTTTCTCATAGTGTTCACCTTCTTGGTTTAAAAAAAATTGAAGTACATCAAAGCTATTTGTATGAAATTCGAACCATACAATTTTTTTTAGTAAAGGATGAGGACTTAATTTCAAATTGAACTCTTCTCTTTATGGAAAAATATAAGGAGTGTACATATGATAACCACTCTCTATCTCTCTCTCTATATAGGCGGTGGTTATCGTGTGGACACTCCTTATAGTGTAAACATAAGGATAAATATCAATCATTGATCAAATTAATATGAACGCTTCAGATTCAGTGCACAAATTATGATGCAGATGCACAAATACACAATTATATGCACAAATATGCATATAACTAATTCAGATGCACACTTAAAAATAACCATTAAATTTATAAATATAATGGATATGATTTGTTCTCATTATGTATGTTAAGGATTGTATGTATATGAACTAATTCTTATATATATATATATATATAACTATTTCTTTTACAATCAATTGATCGACTTGAAATTGGAGAAGAGATTCAATGTCCCACAATTTTATGTGTATCATTGTGTCCCACTATTATATATATTCTTTTAGTAATATTTTTATACAAATAATTTTTTATAATATTATGAATCATACTTAACTTTTATTTCAAAAATTTGAAATTAAAAAAATATTATAATACCCTAACTTCAGATTTATCAACCCTAATAATGAATTATTAACTAATAAAAGTGAAACTATATGATGAAAAAATAATTATACACCCTATTGGATGGAGTAAACCCTACTTAATAATAGTAAAATTAAATTAAAGCACGTGAATTAAAATTGAATTAAAAAATATGAAAAAAAATTAAATGTGAGACACAAAGTGGGACATCAATTGTTGAACACAAAGAAATTGTGCCAATCAATCAAATTAAGACAAAATTTGTATAAGCTCTCCTCATTATATGCTCAAAGTGACAGTTTTTATGAATAAAAATAGTTGTTGTTTTGAATAAAATCAATATTTGTAAATAAAAATAACTGTTATAAATAAAAGTAATAGGTCTTATAAAAACACGTGATGAGAAAGAGCTCAGATAAGTATACCATGATTTAGGTATGTGTGGATGATGTTCAAAGGTTGGTTTGATCAAATATGCGACTGCTTTTATTATCCGATGATGACAGCTTCCTAGAATCTATCTTCTTCTACTTTTTTCCCCTCTATTTTTCTTGAGTGATTTCTCAAATTATGCCAAATAAAAACAATTTTTTTAAAGCTTTCTGAAAAAAATTAGTGCACATAATCATGCTTATATATTGTCTACTAGTAATAGTAAGCTCGTATTTTATCTCCCAAAGAGTTTGCAATTATAATTATTTGATGCTTTTATTTCGGAACTATATTTGTTAATCATTTTCATGAAAATATATTAAATTAATGACATATCAGTATAAAACTTATATACTTTCATATCAATTTTCTCATTATAAATATATATATTATATATATAGATAATATACTTTTCAACAAATAATGATGTATATCAACATTTGATATATATATATATATATATATATATATATATATATATATATATATATATATATGTTGAATGAGAATCATTTTATCCTAAAAGCCAAGAACCAAATGAATTTGATATGAAAGTTGATGAATCCGTTGAAATTCTTGAATTCAAAATTCAAAATTTTCACCCGGTTCGAATCCCATGAAGTAGAAAATTTATTTTTTTATTCAGTAACTTTCTCAATGGATTCATCAATTTTCACAATGAATTCATCATTTTTTTGTTCTCACGTTCTCATGATAAAAATGATTCTCACGTTATATATATATATATACTTTTTACTTGCTCAAAAAAATCAGAATTAATATCTCTAAAATTTTCATTTTCAGAGACTTATTTTCCATAGATACGATCGTCATCTTGTGCAAAAAGAGAGAGCATCTGCCCACCCACTTTACCTTCACTTATCATTTCCACAAAATCCAAATAAAATTGGAATAAAGTTGTCACGCTTTACGATTGGTATATGCATATATATGCTATCAAACTAGCTTCGACACGAAGAGATGGTTTCGATATTTAAATTACAAAATTTAATAAAACATCTCCAATTTGAAAGATATACACATATATCATATATGGTTGCTAATTCCATTCCAACTGTCTACTAATCATATTAAGTAATCAACGCAATCTTTGGACTACATATAGCAAAATCTTTACATATATGACATAAAGATTATTTTATTTAATATGATCATAAACACAACGTAAAATATTTTCTTCGAAATTCGACGGATTACACGCTAATATATATGTATATAAATTTTATACATAAATTGCAAATTATTTATCTGACGTTACATGTCCCGAAATCCAATTCTCATATGTCTTCTATAACAAAAATAATATTTATTTATTTTAGTAGTATTGCTATTACTATATATATATCGTCTTAATATGTATACAAACAATTAAACATCTCAAAATATAAAAAATGATATTGTACTCCTTCTATCCATCAAATATATTAATTTAATTTTACTTTGACTCGTGTATAAAAAACGTTCACTTTATTTTATGGAAACATCAAATCTATAATTTTTATCCTAAATCTATATTTAAAATAAAATAAAATTACTCATGACCATATTTTTATTTTCACTATCTATTAATACATTTATTTATTATCTTTATAGCAATATTAACCTATTTATTATTATATTCACTCACTTTATACTTATTATAATTTATTAAAATTCATGTTATCAAAATTAAATAACGAATATGATGGACGGATGGAGTAATAGTTTTGCCAAAAGATTCTACCCATTAAGCAGAAATATGTACTACAAGATATATATTTCTATAACCAAATAATCACTTTACTCATATAGCTGACTACTTTAAAACATAATAATAATAATAATAATAATAATAATAATAATAATAATAATAATAACCTCTTGAAATTCCCGTATTATTTTATCAAAAGCGTTGATATTTCATTCACTCTTTTGTAATCACTTCTTATACTCTCAATACATATACTCTCTCTCTTGCCCGTGGGCGTAGATCTTATTCACAGATCGAACCACGTAAATCTTTGGTGTTCTTGCATTTATTTCCTTACAATTTAGGATCGATCTTTGGCGGCGTGCATGGGAAGCGAAATTTTGTGTTTCGATCAACCACCGTTTACGGGGAAGTAATCATGACCGGTACACGAAGCCGTACCTCGGGACCGTCGCGGCAACAACAACGGCGGCGGCGAAGAACGCCGAGCTCAACTCGGGAAGAGCCCAATCGGAGAAGAAACCCCGGGGGCATATCCAAAGTCTCGGCGAGCACGGACACCCGCCTGCGGGAGGCGGTTACCATAGCGAAGACAATCGTAGCAATAATCCGGAAACTCGGCTCATAAGTAAACGCCAGCGGCGTCGTCGCGGTTTCTCGAGAAAACAAGGAGAGCTTTCTCCGGTTCCTCGGTGAACGTGGTCGGCCACGTCACGAAGAGCGGTATCGAAGCCTCGTCTGATCACGAGGCATCACTGCGAGGTCGGGGCCCAAACCGACCGCGCGCGAGCAGCGCGGGAGAGGGCGTCGAGATCGTCGCGAAGCCGGCCTCGATCGCCGAAATCCATCCGGCGAACTCCGCCCGATCTCGGGGGATGAGCGGCGCGGGAAGAGCATCATGGCGCCACGAAGTCGGTCAGAGTCACCTAAGCGAGTTCGATCGTCGAACTCCGTCCCGATCTCGGAGGGCGGCGATGGATACGGAAGATAGCCACCCGTTCTCAAATAGAATACTCAACACTTCTCTCCGGGATAAATACGGGTACCAAGCATCGCCCCTATGACGGGTGAGGACCCAGAACTTCCTCTCGCGGTTCAATACAACATGATCAACCAAAAGCTCATTTCGGTTCACATGTGTAAACTCTTCCGGAGTTACTCGTCGACAACGCCCGTAGGTGGTTCGACAGTTTACCTACGGAAGCATCGGCTCTATCGCGACCGATGGTGCCTTCCACGAAGGTTCTTCAAAAGCGAATCAACGTCATCCCGCTCACCTCCTCACCATAAGGCAAAGCCGTAATGAGTCCATCGGCGACTTCATGGCAAGGTTTAACAAGGAGTGCACGAAGGTCGAAGACGTGAGCGACTGTTAATCATCTCGGCCTTCCAAAGCGGCATATTGCGGGGCCCTCTGAGAGATCGTCAATGCGAACCTCGTCTGCCAGCAGTAGTGGCGCATAGCCAACCGGTTCGCCAAAGCGGACGAGGCGACAAAAGCGAAGCGAGCAAGCGAGACCCGGAAGAGGAAGAAGAGGCGAAGGAAGGAAGATCGGAACGAGGCGGTGCGCCTTGGGCCAGATTACATCGTCCGATAAAATCGAGGCTCGGTCCGCGGCGCCTCGGGCGACCCAGTACACCCGTTAGCGAAGCCGAGGCGTAAATCTCGCTCCCATGAACACATCGAGAAGCCTCGACCGATGGCGGAGGAAGAGGTGCCGACCTCTTGATAAATATTGCTCATTCCATAATGATTACGGCGCGACATCGAAGAGTGCAAGCGAGCTCATGGGTGAAATAGAGATGCTAGTTCGGGCGGATCCACGAAGAAATACCGAGGGCAGTCGCCAAGCCGACCAAAGTCGAAAAGAAGAAAAGAGGAAGAGGAAATTGTGCCCCTACAAAAAACAAAGCGCGACACCGGCGAGGAAGGAGATGATGAGCCCCGATATGACGGGTGGTCTCCACTATTACGGGCTCCCGTGGAGTCACGAAGTCCTCCCAAGGCCGATGCAGAAGTCCAGAACGGTGAACCCACCAATAAGAGGTTCGAGAAAGGGCGAGGCGATCACCTTCTCGAAGACGACCCGTTCATGACAAAGACCACCAGGATGCATTGGTGATCCAGGTAGTGGTCGCAAATAAGTTGGTGAAGCGCGTTTACATCGACAGCGGCGCATCGGTGAGCATCCTTTTTAAGGAATGCTTTGACAAGCTAGGAGTGGAAGACGCGCGCCTCGCACAAGCCCCGCTGCCACTCCGAAGCTTCGTCCAGGAAGAGACGCGCCCAGAAGGAATAATCGAGCTACCCGTCACGGTGGGGAAAGCACCAACGACCTCGACCAAGGTGGTGCAGTTCTTCGTAGTGAAGGCCAACTCGCCGTATAACATCATACTAGGGCGAGATTGGTGAGCAGCTGTAAAGCGGTATGCTCAGCGTACCACTGACGATAAAAATACCCACCACGAGGGGAACAGCCGTGATCCGAGGCGATCAGAAGCAAGCCAAGGAGTGTATGCAAGTTGCCTTACGAGGTGCCGGGACCTCGGTCCAACACCCACAAGCATAGCAATTAAAGAAACCCGAAGAGTTGGAGTCCGGAAGTACATCGCCACTCCCTGACAATCAGGTGGAAGAGGTCGCATTGTACAAAGATGAGCCATTGAAGGTCGTCCAGGTTGGTTTCACCACGACACCTGAAGTGAAGGATCGGATCATCCAACTCTAAGGAATTCGAGACGTGTTTGCTTGGTCTCCCTCGACATGACCGAGTCTCGCGAGTATCATCACTCATGGCTCAATATCGACCCGAACACAAAGCCGGTTCGGCGAAGCAAAGAATCTTCGCGGCGAGCGGAACCAAGTCATTCATGACGAGGTGAACCGACTATTAAAAGCACGCATCTTGTTCGAGGTCAAATATCCCACCGGATAGCCAACCCGGTGATGGTGAAGAAAGGAGGAGGGATGGCGAATGTGTATTGACTACACCGACCTCAACAAGCATTGCCCAAAGGATTGCTATCCCTTCCCAACATTGACAAGAAGGTCGGGCGTTGGTCGGTCGAAGTCTTGAGTTTCTTGGACTTATACAAAGGTATCACCAAGTCACGATGGATGGCGAAGCAGCGGCCAAGCGGCCTTCATTACCGACTTGAGGTCTTCGCATATAAAAGATGCCATTAGGCCTTAAAAATGCAGGGGCTACCTATCAAGGATGGTGGACAAAATATTTCAGCCCTACATAGGTCGAATGTGGAGGTATCGTGAGCGACATCGTCGTCAAAAGCAAGGAAGAAGCCGCATGTGTGGCCGACCTCGGATCGTCCTCGGCGCCGGAAAATCAACCTAAAGTGAATCCCGAAATGCACATTTGCGGTCCGGTCAGGAAAGTTCTTAGGGTGTTGGGTTTCACAAGAAGGGCTAAAAGCAAACCCGACCAAGGTCCAAACCATTTTGGAAATGAAGATGCGAAGACCATCCATAGCGTACCTGGTGACGGTGCATAGCCGCACTAAGCCGCTTTCTTTCAAAAGCGCGGATAAGCGGCTACTTCTTCAAGATACTCAAAAGCCCGAAATTCTCATGGGATGAGGTGCAGGTCCGCCGAAGACCTCAAGAGCTACCTTGCCAAGCTCCACTCTATCAGTCCCAAAGAGGAGAGGTCCTTTTCTCTACCTCGCCGCCTCAGACGAATCCATAAGTGCGGTCACAGTGCGAGAAGAGGACGTCGGCTCGGTGTATTTCATCGGCCGAGCACTAAAAGGCGGAAACTAGGTATCGACCCACAGAAGCTTGCCTTAGCATTGGTAAATGCCGCGAGGAGGCTCGTCCGTCTTCCATGCACATCGCACACAAGTCCTCATTGACTACCCTTGGCAAGTATTTGACGGCTGTCGGGAGAATCGCGAAATGGGCAATCGGCTGGGCGAGCACGATATAACCTACGCTTGCCGCGAGCCATCAAAGGTCAAGCCTAGCGGTTCCTTGCGAGTCTAACCGTCGAAAAACCGAAGCCCAGCCGAGTCCGTATCGACGATGCGGCCGAACCCATGGTTGAAACACCGAGTCTTGGCGACTCGTTGACGGGGCCGGAAACAAAATAGCGAGGCGGTATCTTACTCCCAGGCCGGACGACCGAGATCGCCTACTCGCCGGTTCACATTCAAAATACGAATAACGAAGTGGGTATGAAGCAGCGATCGCGAGGACTTCGCCTCGCTCAAAGTCTCGAGATACGAGCCGTGCAAGTTCACGGCGACTCTCAAGTCGTCGTAAGCGAATGTTGGGAAAATACGAGGCAAAAGCGGCGGAATGAAGAAGTATCTCGAAAAAGCAAAAAGCACAGCGGACTTTCTCACACTTCCGGATAGTTCGCATCCCAAGGAGCAAAATAGCCGGTGACATCTTAAGTAAATTGGCCCGACATCAACGAACCCGCCGGATGGGAAGTCAGCGGGAGCATAAGCGATGCGAAGGCGGGCCGAGGTCAACATAGTCTCGGATGAAGAACCCGATTGGATGACTCCCGTTCGAGAGTACGGAGAAGGCGAGCGCCGCGACAAGTGGAGGCTAGGAGGATCTGAACAAATCTGCGATATACAATTGAGCGGAAGTCCTGTCTGAAGTCATATCTCCAACCTCTCTTAAGGTGCTTGGGTCGAACCGAGGCAATTCGTTCTACGAGAAATACGAAGGTTCGTGCGGAAGCCACATCGGACCCCGAGCCTTGTCAAAGAAAGTCATGCGATGGGGATACTATTGGCAACAATGTTCCAAGACTCGATGGACCTCGTAAAAAGTGTCCGAAGTGTCGAATCCATGGGAGCGTACGCAAGGCTACCCAGACCGACCTCACCTCAAATGAGCCCTTGGCCGTTTATGCGATGGGGATTGACATTGTGGGCCCTTTGTAAAGCACCGGGCGGCTCAATTCTTAATTGTTGCGATCGACTACTTCACGAAGTGGGTAGAAGGCGAGCCTTGGCGAAAATCACAAGCAAGAACGCCTCAACTTCGTATGGAAGAACATAGTGTGTCGACGGCATCCCCATATCCTCCTTTCGGATAACGGAACACAATTCACGGATAAGACATTCAAAGATTGGTGTCGAGCTTGGATCAACAAAGTTCACCTCGGTGGCCCATCCTCAAGCAAATGGTGGGACCCGAAGTTACCAGCAGGACCATCGTAAAGGTGCAAAACTCGTCTCGACCGAGCTAAAGGCCTCGGGTGGAAAATTTACATGAGTCCTATGGTCGTGCCGAACAACGCCTCGGACCTCGAGCGGAGAAACACCATACAGTTTGGTGTATGGAACCGAAGCGATGATCCTGCGAGAGATCGGATGCAGTCCTCGTACCGTTGACTCTCTGCCCGAAGCAAATGGGGAAAATCTACGAGGTGATCTAGACCTACTCGAAGAAAGAGACCTCGCCTACATCGAGGAAGCTCGGTACAAGCAACAAGTAGCTCGGTATTACAACCGGTAGCGTTAAAACCGACAATTCAGTGGGCGACCTCGTACTCGGCATAATGAAATCGACAAAGCCGCGCACTTTCGCAAGTGGAAGCCACATGGAAGGACCTTTACGGTCGACGAAGTCCTCGGCAAAGGGGCTATAAGCTCGCTCAATTATGCGGTGAGCAATTACCCAACGCATGGCACATCGTCCATCGAAGAAATATTATGCATAAGTGTCGAGGTCGGGTCTTGTTCGGTCATATTTTTAAAGTCTGTTTAGAGTCATCTTATTTGGTGGTCGCGTCATCTTTTATCAATAAAATCTTTATTTTACGAGTTCTACTTGTCACTAATGCATAATTAATCTTCGCATTATTTACCCTCTACGGAGGACAAATTCCCTCGACGGAGGTCGATTACATTCGTTTAATACACATGTAAATCTAAGCAGCGCATGCTACATCGAGATCGGACTACCTTCGTTTTATTTGAGCGTTCTCTATATGAGCGAGGGGACCACCCTCCGGCGACCTCGGCAAAAAGCGGGAACCATTCCACATACGAGATCGGACTACGCCCGTTTATTTTGAGCGTTCTCTCATGTGAGCGAAGGGACCACCCTCCCGATGACCTCGGCAGCAGGAACCATTCCTACATACGAGATCGGACTACCCGTTTATTTTGAGCGTTCTCTCTATGTAGCGAAGGGACCACCCTCCCGATGACCTCGGCAAAAGCGAACCATTCCTACGTGCGAGATCGGACTACCCCGTTTATTTGAGCGTTCTCTCTATGTGGCGAAGGGACCACCCTCCCGACGACCTCGGCAAAAGCAGGAACCATTCCTACGTGCGAGCGATTTCTTTCGAGCGGAATTTCTACGAGACGAACTACTTTGGCATATTACTCTTGTTGAGTACAAAGTCAACAAAACCATTCTTATTAAATAGAAGATATAAAGGTTACATTTACATTTCACGAGGGCGGAGGCGGATCGGGAAAGTCGAGGCAATCCACAGAAAAATCGAATTCGGAGCTCATCTATGCTAATCCTACCTCTACCTCGTCCTCGGTCTATACTACGGGCCGCCCAGGCGACCTCGGTCACTTGGCGATGCGCTCTGCGAGCTCGGCCTCGACCACTTGATGGCGCCCGGTCTCGGCGCATGGAGGGTCCACGCGTTCGAAGCAATAGCACGCCTCTCTTGCGCGCCACTCGGATCGTCATAATGTGGTTCATTTATTCTAGGCGAAGCTCCGTGAAGAAGAGCCTCTGCGTCCGTCAAGTATGTCATCGAGTTGTGGTTGTCGGCGATAACGATTTTGTATATGCTCGAGCCTTTTAATTCAACGTCTTGCTCCGTGAATTGCCAGGAGGTCCGGCCATATTCGCGCCTATACCTCGAACAACGGGCTGCAGCCTCGACAACCTTGGCTTCTACTTCCGGGATCGTCATCCCACCATTCCGGTGGATAACCTCCTCGTACTCGGCATGCTCCTCGGCTATCACCTTGGCCTTCTCCTTGGCGACCTCGAACGCCTCCTCTAATTCCAAAAGGCGAGCCTGGAGCTCGTCACAGCTCTCTGGCGGCTCTATGTGACGTCGATTCCTTTGTGCGTGGCCGAGCTGCCTTTATATGGAGGAGTTCGACCTCTTTCAACTCAAGAGCTCATGACGGTCTTTGATTTGATTCAACCAGGAGAAGCATCAAACATTTCGAGACAATGAATAAAAAAAGAAGAGATAAGTTTCTTGACATAAACTTGTAATTTTATTAACATGCCCTTAGGCGAAAAATTGTTGTACATTTACATTCAAAAAAAAAAAAAAAAACGAGGATCAGTGACCCTCCGGAAGCTTCGGCCATGTCCACGTTCGCCGCCTCAAGCTGGGCGACCTCGACCTCGGCCTCTTGAACTTAGGAGTCTCGGCGCCGCCCGAAGCATCGGTAGTCTCCCGACCCCTTTGCATGATCAGCCAATAAAGCCTCGGTCGGGGATCCCGATCCGCAGGACGGTAGCGCGCGAACTCCGCGGACAAAAGAAGCGGAGGAGGAGGCGAGGCTGCTGCACGGGAAGCTCCTTCGGGCGCGCGGACGAGCACATCAAAGTAGGCCGTCTCGGGGCGGCATCCTCGGTCTCCTCGTACCCATACTTGGCTTTGTCCGGATCTGGGTAGTCTCGGCGACCTCTTGATTGCGTCAGAGGCAGTAACATTAAACACATCGGCCGCGTCGAGACCATCCCAAGAAGCCGCCGGCAGAGCAGCCTCTCCGCCAAGGCGCGGCGTTCTCCACGAGCTCGCCATGTCCGCCTCCCGGCGGCGAACTGTTCCACCTCGGCCTTCATCGAGGCAACCTCGGCCCTCGCCGCCTCGGCTCTTGCCGCCGCCTCACCACAGTTGCCTCGCCGACAGCCCCAGCGCTTTGCCTCGATGGCCGTCGCATCCGCCGCTTCTGTTTGGCGAGGTCCGGATCTTAGCTTGACCTCGGACATTTCTTGACGAGGAGGTATTCGACTCCTCCTCCGAGCATACGGGCCACCCGTCAGCTGCGACACGGCGCCTTCAAGTAATCCGATATAAGATCGGATACTCTTGACACCTCGGTCGCCACGTCGCGACCCCTATACAAAATATACATCGGTCGGAAGAACACAATTTGGTTACTCTTGCACAAAGTATAAGGGCGGTACAAACCTCGGGAAAGAGGCGCGGCGGCTTGGGCAAGCGATCTCGCGCTCGACCTCGGCGACAGCAGGGACTCGGGGACCTCGTCCTTCCGCCTCTTCAAGCGCTTGACTGCGGCGAAGGGATCTCGAAGGCCCATAGTCATTTCGGGCATGTCCTCGAAATCCTTAAAGGTCGGAGACCTCGGCTCAACCAGAAATCGGTTCGACCACGGAGATCGGCTCTTCTTTTCTTCTTCCTTCCTTCAACAGGTTCACTACAAGGAAACACATGGGTCGACATCAATCGTAACTCATGAAATAAAAAAAAAAAAAAAAGATAAAGAAGAAGAGCCTCGCCTTCACCGACTCCACCGTGGAGGTAGGATCATAAAGTGAGCCCGCCCGCAAGCTCGGCCTCGGAGAAGACCTCGTCAACAAGGCCAATTTTGTCCAGTAGCCTCCTCAAGTCACGAAGCCCTTGTCGACATACACATCGGCGATCTTATCGGATCGCCATGGAACTCATATGTCCTCAAACCGCGGAAGAAGAACCTTACGCGGTTGGAGATCTTTGATTTAATCTTGGCTTTGAATTTCCTACGGGGTGATAGATAATACCACCGAGCCGCCTTCGATTGCAAAAAGCGAAGGACGAGCCCCAGTAAGAGGAAAATTATGCTATAGGCATAGACACCTAGAGCGATCATATGCCGGAATGAGTTCGGCGAGAGTTGGGCGAGATAGGCGAACATCTCTTGGAACTCAACATGTACATGAGGGTAAGGAAGGCGAAGACCGACGCGAGCTGTCCTCGTACATCGGCAATAAAACCATCCGGAGGCACAAGCCCTATCCTCCGGACGGGCAACTAGCTCAATACTAGAGGAATACTATATTGAAAACATATATCCCTAATGTCGAAATACTTAGGATTGAAGAAAAAGACACTTTGCCGCAATCCCCCGAGGAAAGCGAGACTACACTCGGCAAAGAGGCATATGGACACGAGTAAAGGCAGGAAGAGACACTAAATCGAGACGGGAAGCAGACACGATTTGGCCTTCAGACGACTCGTTAGGAGAAGAGTAGCCATTACTTACTTTTGTTTATCGATGAACAAGCGAAGCTTCAAATCGTCGATGGCGGCGGAATAAGGTGTTTCTCGCAGGCGAGGTTTTGAAAATCGGAGAAATGAAGAAAGCAGTGATAAGAGATATTGCGTATCGAGGAAGACATTCCCTAATATGCACTTTATCGGGAATCAACCGTTGCCGATTTAATGCGCATTAAATGCGTATCCGCGTCGATTTAGCAGCGGCGATAAATCCGTCTTGACCTCGACAACGCCTCGTCGGTGAAGCGGTCGAAGACCTCGACTGCGCCCGTCGGTGAAGCGGTCGTAACCTCGGCTGCGCGCCGTCGGTGAAGCGGTCGAAGACCTCGGCTGCGCGCCGTCGGGAAAAGCGGTCGAAGACCTCGCTTAACGCCCGTCGGTGAAGCGGTCGAAGACCTCGACTAACGCCTCGTCGGTGAAGCCGGTCGAAGACCTCGACTGCGCGCCGTCGGTGAAGCGGATCGAAGACCTCGACTGCGCCTCGTCGGGAAAAGCGGTCGAAGACCGCCTAACGCCCCGTCGGTGAAGCCGGTCGAAGACCTCATTGACGCCTCGTCGGTGAAGCGATGAAGACCACTGCGTGAACCCTCGCCAGTGAAGCCCAGAAGACCCGGCGAGACACATCGCGCGCACGGCGATTCGATATCTGACGTCAGCATTGACACACACAAAGTCGAGATAATGAAAAGAATGTGTAAGATCGTCCAAACCCGACTTCGTCACAACAACCCCAATCCGGCATGACCTCGTTTTCTGCGTCTTTTTGGGGGTTGTGATAGAGATCTGACCAACTACTGGCCCAAGCATCGGGCCCAATACAATTAAAACGACATCAAGCTCGGCTGGACAAGTTCGGCCTATGAAGAATCACGAAGCCGGTGGGAGCAGAAAGCTCGGTCGTATCTAAAGAATCCTAATCGAGAGGATAGGATCTCGAATCTAGTTAGAAGACTCGGATTCGAGATCTGGTCAATCATTGTGTATAAATAGAGGCTAGATGAGACGACATATTTCATTCACTCTTTTTGTAATCTTCTGCGCGTGAACCTTTAGTTGGAGACGTGTCCGGTGTCCCCACAAATTGGAGCGGCCCTCATTACGGCGAGGTTAGGCGGTGGCTCCACCTGCGGGGCCCACAAAACCGCCGACCACGGCGAAGCAGCTTTGCCACGTGGACGTCGGAAAATGCGCGATGAAGAGTGCTTACTGCTTAAGAGACAAGTAACCCAAAGCTTTTAATTTGTTTTAATTTGTTGGGACTGATTGAAGATTAACTAACAATGACTGCCGCCGCGGATGTCCTTTTAGAGCGTTTATTCCTCAACTACCCGGCCCATGTTAAGTACTATGTTTCCCATTTTTCTGTGCTACAACACTTGTGCCACTGGGCTGGTAACACGTGATGGCCACGCGTTTCAGATTATTTGATTTATTATTTTTCTGAGTTGTATTTGACAAATATTATTAGTTTCCTTGAATTTTGGATTTGGTTTGACCAAGATTGGTTGTTGGGGGTGCGTAAGATTGAGGTCAGAAGATTTTCTTAAGTTAAGAGGAAAATAGGATAATGGATAATGTATAAAATATTATGTATATTGAATTTAATTCAAAACTTTATCATCATATAACCTATAAAGATTCTAAAAATAATTTTATGGTTATACAAATATGCATTTTTCACACAAAATTGTTAGAACAATTTTCTATTGTTTATCTTACAAGGTCCTTGTTTTCTAGCCCCCTAATCCTTTCAGTATTGTAGCTAAATTTTTATTCTGATATAGTTTTAGAATATGATTATTTTTTAGAGTGCGTTTTGTTCTTAGATCTACAAATACTTTTTGATATTTTATGAAGCATGCTTTTATAATATTTTTCAATAACTAGATAAATTCTCTATTTCATTTGTTCTTTATATCATACCTTCCCGAGTTACCTAGGTAGTTTGTGACCAAAAGTTATAACTTCAATTTATACAAAATTAGTATTTTCTCATTCTAAATGATTCGTATTCTTTTTTTGGTCGTTCCATTCTAAGTGACTCATATCCGAAAAGAAATCATTTTATACATAAAAGTACCAAATTTCGTTAGCTATACTATTTTATACCCAAAATATAATTCTCCTAAATCTACGTATTCAAAATCAATGAAGCTTAAAACGGGATAGAGGTAGTATATATTAAGCTAGTGCGGTTTGCAGGCTATACAATAACATTGTCGTCCTCAAAGACACATAGTTTTATATATAATAATGTGATTTTATTCTATTATATAATGTGTAACATATTATACAGATATGTGATTCATCCATCTAGCATACTCTCAAATAGCAGTGGACCTCCCATCGTTGGGAAAAAACAATTATATCCTTAAGAAAAGGTACTATAATTTTTATTTTTATTTTTGAATTTATGGGAACCCTAAGTTACTTCCAATACAATTAGGTGAACCTCACATTCATATGTAATAGCCTATAAACCATATAAAACGGGTAAACTTCACTTGAAAAATTAAATATGACATATTCAGATATATAAAAATGTTAGTGAAGTTCAAACGTGTAATCTTTTGATCATAAAAATCCACTTAACCATTAAACTATCTATTTGAACGCTATAAATTATTTTTAATTAAATAGAGTGCCGACTGAATTAAGAAAAAATTATATCCACACGCATTAATTATGAAAATTATTCTTCTAGTAAGTAAAGTTCGGTGCAATGTTGACGTTCAATTCTACCGAGTAGTTGGAAACACAAACACAATTACAAATACGTGGCCAAATACCGTTAAACGGTGGTTAATTCAACGATCATTGCCGTTGGTGTCGGTTGGAATTGCGGTTAGCGTATAAAACAAAACAAAATTTGACACGACGGTGATGACTTTTCTCTCTTTAAATTAAAATTTATGATTTTATGTTTACCTTTTCAATATATCACACATATCTTTTCATAGAAATAAAAGTTATTAGTATAGTCGAAATAACTAAATTTTAAATTAAGAATACGACCAATAATCCGATTAATAACTAACTGATTCAAGCATAAAATTAGTCATAATTTGACATACACGTCGAACTATAATTTTTTAATGGAGGAAATACATATTAGTCCTATTATGTACACATATTATATAATATTAGTATTATCTTAATCAAGTAAAACAAAATGAAAATAATTTATATATTAATCAAATTGATGGGACATGCATAACATCACGTGTTATCACGTTACAACACCCAAATTAGAGATGTTCCCATTCATTTAATGTGCTTTAATTAATCTTGAGTAATCGAGAAGAGTAGGAAATTACACGTGGCACTAGTTAGGATTAAACTTGTACGAACTTGATCAAATTCATTTTCTGATCTAGATGTGCCATCTTTAGATTTATTCAGTTGGTCAAAGTTATAAAATTTGAATTAGGCCGTTCGAGTTATGCATAGTCATTGTAACAAACTCACACCCTATTTTAGACTCATATGGTTTTCGCTCGTCCTCATTCATAAATCTTCTCACTCACTTTAATCAGTAACTTATAGATGTTTTCTTATTCCAAAGGAGAAATTCTTCATCCGAGCCCCACACCTGGTCCCATGAGAATGTGAGGGGTAATCACGGTGACTTAGCGATTAAAAGTTTATGAAGACACTCTAGTACCAGGAGCCACCCTAAATAGGGTGAAACTCCTACACTGCGGTTGCTGTGACTCGATCCTTAGTCCTTATTCCAAATCTGTTAGCTCTTTATCAATTGAGTTAAACCCGTGGATATCATACCAATATTTTCTCGACTAGGTTAAAGTGGTCATATACAACTGACTTAGAACACTTCAAATTTTTTTATTTCAAGTAAAAATTGTTTGGTTTTGCACTGAGTTAACACCATCATGATAATTTTGTTGTGCTCAAAGTAAAGAAAATGCAAAATTAATTCGGTAATGATCATTTAATACTATTTACTGAGTCAGTTAAGAGTAAAATTCGAGAAGAAATGGGTAGAGATGGAGATTCTGTGGCTGGAATAGGATGGTTAAATTAAGATTCCAGAGCTAAATTGAATTCATTGCACATAATTAACCACTCCTTTAGTTGTTTCATAAAGATATATTCTTCACGAGCATTATGTCATCTTCACGAGAATTTTCATGAGAGAGAAAGAGATTCATCTTGGATGATCAGTCGGCATATATTCCTATACTTTTGCAGAACCACTTTCTTTGTATAATTGGTAGTTGATAGCTAGAGGTGACAAAAAACCGGATCGAACTCTTTTAAAAGTCTATCCGGCCCGGCCCCAAAACACCATATGTGTACAATAATTTTGAGTCGGGCCTAGCCAAGGCCACATTTCTTTTATAACTGTGGGAGCCCAACTCAGCCCGAAATTGCATCGAACCTGAAAGTTTTGGGCCAAAACCACCGCTTTTGGTACTATCATTAATCATATATTATAAATGAACACGGTGAATTGTTTTTTAATTTTTTAAATGGAAATAATGTATATGATCAGGAAGACAGATGAATAAATAGATAAAATTACTTCACACACAAATTAAGTTTTAAAACCTTTCAAAAAAAGGTTAACAAATAACATATTCTCAGGGGTACCATGGAATCTACAAAATAATTTCCTCAGCCAGAAAACTCAGATCCACAATTACCTCATTTAGTGCCAAGTGCAACTTTTATCTCAAAAGTTTTCAACAATTAACAAATTAACTGAGGAAGAACTGTTCACTGTCAGGATATGGCAAATGTAGACAGTGAATTAAAAAAGTAGATAAGCTGTAGAATTAACTGAATATTTCAGTCTCGCCT
Source organism: Salvia rosmarinus (assembly GCA_036937905.1). Lineage (NCBI taxonomy): Eukaryota > Viridiplantae > Streptophyta > Magnoliopsida > Lamiales > Lamiaceae > Salvia > Salvia rosmarinus. The sequence goes on along the minus strand of CM072813.1, from coordinate 109,348,843 downwards.
TTTGCTAAAAAACCAAAACAATTTAAAAATACACGTAATATTGACATCTCACAGGAATATATGTAAGACATTAATAAGACGGCCTTTATTACAACAATTACATGACAAAATACATTTCATTTCGATCTTGAACGTAATCAATATAGATGACTCACTAGGTTATACACAGTACGAATTCTGGTTGCTAATACATCGTGTACATCGCTGCATGGGGCTCAATTTGTAGCTTCTCTGGAAAATCCTAAAGCAGACTGCAGCCACAAACGATGCATTTTAGAGCTAAAGTCGTAAAGTTTCATTCATTACTATGTTTCCTGTTATGCATGTCACGTATTATTTCTTGTGCCTAATTGAAGAATGAGAATAGAATGAACTCACCATATTAAGAAGACGTAGCGCAGCAGGCCGTGTGAATTTCCTGGCGAAAAGGAAACATTGAGAGGGCTTCCCCTTGCTAGTGCACCATTCTCTTCTGTACTCAGTCTCGAAATAGATGTTATCTATGGCCTGCAGAAGAAAACACGTATATGAAGCCTCGATAAGTTTATTTTTGCCTATTTTCCTATTGATTTCATTCACATTTTAGAATTGAAATTTTGTGATACATCCATAGAACTACTACTATATATTAGCAGCTGAGACGATTCCACTATCTCAAAGCTACTAATTGCTCAATTAGAATATCGATTGGAAAACCAGAAGGATTCCTTTTAAAATGCATAGATGCAACTGAAGAAACAATACAGTTTTCCACAAACTGAGCAACAATCAAAGAGGAATTAACTTAAAGTCCTCAACTAAGCAAAAGATAATATGTGACTAGAATCCCTAAATGCTAGTTTCGCATCTCTTCCAATGAGTTTAAGTGCTCGATGGAATGAAAACATGTAGGAAGAAGAACAGGAATATATCCAAAACAGCAGGAAAGTTACCTTGATGGACTGGACAAGAGTGGAAGTAGCATCAGCTAACTTGTAAGTGACTGGATGCCATCCTTTCCTATGAGGATCTCTCGAAGATGTTAGATCCCAAGAACTGTGAGTCAGTGATCTTCTAGTGATTTCTCCTTCCAGGCCTTTTAGCTGAACAGACAAAAGATAATTAATGAATATTGTTAACATTTAACAGCTAACATTGAATGAGATCAGCTTACAGTAAGCAAGGTTTGAACATAGTGTTCATCAGGTATACAATTATGTTCAGCTGATGTATCGGCAGGCTGCATAAGAAAATTGACAAGAGATTTAAAACTTATGTCCCCCATAAATAATGATTACCACAATCATGAAAAGAAATCCATTAGCACAACTAACTGTCACTAATGTGGTTAATCATGTTTCAAATGATGGGCGAAAGAGAAGACTTACAATGGGACGGTCTCGCCAAAATTCAGGTAAGGACTTCTTCTGTTTTTGAAAGAAAAGGAAACAGAACAAGTCAAGAGAAAAATCTAAATAAAATCACGCTTGATAAAGAAAAAATGTCCATGTGATCCTTCGGAGATTGATGCCTAGAAAATTTATCATGAAAGTAGCAAGATAGTTCATAAAAGTATGCTCAAAGTGATATTAAGCATCTCAGCTTCTAACTGCCTGTAGAATTTACATGTCATAGCACTTTAGTGTATATAAAATTTTCCTCACTGATGGGCTTGGGAAAGATATTTCAAAAAAGATAAATGAGATCTTAATGATTTCTGCTTATTTAGCTTTGTGACTTTGATCCGATAAATTCCTTAGGGGGTGGCATTTACTTTGTGTGATAGTAATTAGAAATAGATAGATAAAAATTGTATGATTGAGTACTTGAGAGATTATTTGATAAACAAGTTAAAAATTAATTGAAGGGGGCGTTTACTTAGAATGATAGGATATATAATTGGCTAATCTGATAGGATATATAATTGGTTAATCTGATAGGATATATAATTGGCTAATCTATCATTTACTTTAATAAACTAAATAATTTGGAGCTTGTTTGTTCATGTAACTCCTTAAATACTCAATCCTATGTATTGTGAATCTAATCTATCATTCAAAGTTAGGGGTGTTCACGATTTGGTTTAAACCGTAAACCAAAGCGGACCAAATCGTATTTGTACAATTTGGTCTGGTTTACTGTTTGAAAAATATGGTTTAGGGTTTAGGTTTAGTTTTTAAAAATACACAAAACCAAACCGTAAACTGTAATATAATTAAATCAATTACTAATTTATTACTATTATTATTATTGTTTAAGTATATATCAAATTATATAATATTAACGTAATTACATTCCAAAACTTATTTACAAATCAATGATCATCAGACTATGTGAGACTATGCTAAAGTCAGAACTATTCTCTTAAATCCTAACTCCGCATCGCTAGCCCATCTTCGCCTGCCGTCGGTCTTATTTTATTTATAAATTAGAATTTTTTTATGCCTTGGAATTTTTTTAATATCTTCCAACTTTTTTACTATTATTTGGTAATGACATTAGGTTTCTTTTAATAAAGATTTCAGATATTTGATTTTTTATATCTATTAAGTAGGAAAACGAAACTATTTGTTATCTGCAAACCAGACCGCATTGGTTTGATTTGGTTTTGATGCTATTATGGTTTGGTTTCACAAAATCATCAAACCATATTCTATGGTTTGATTTGGTTTGGTTTTGGTGCCAAACCGCAAACATCCCTATTCAAAGTAAACTCTCCCTTAGGAAGTAAAGAGTATAATTTAGACAAGTACCAAGTCACGTGTCAAGCAATTAAAGCACAATTAAAAACTTTGAACAAATACAACTTGTAGAAGGTAAAAGCATCATCTACTACTAATATGTAAAGAGCCTTTTTTACAAAATTTGGTTTGCCCATTATATCCTATTATATATCTAATGTAAAGGCAATAGTGTAATACTATATGTAAACTTATCAATTATATCTATTATTATTATTATTATTATTATTATTATACTCCTCTTATTTTGTAAATTTAAAATGCTTATGTAATATTATATAATATATTCAACTATTACACGTGCATCGCACATACTCCCTGCTAGTGGCACCAAAATTATGTTCAACTCTTAATCAGGATATGATGCAAAAGGCGATGCTAACTATACCAACCTTGCATTGTAACTGAAACGTAGAGAATACAGTTTCATCTTTAACTACAGTCCCAGCATGCTTTCTGGTCAGAACAACCCACTGCAAAGAATAAAACACAGATGACAAGCCAGAAGATATAATAGGAACTATGTAGTATTTATTTTTGTTAGTTTTTATTTTCATATTTGCTTCTGTCGGAATGCATCTGTCAAACTAGTTCAACTCCAAGCAGAACAAAATCACGGGTCACCTGAGATCCTTTCCTCCAGTTGTCAACAGAAATCACTGGATGCATTTTTGGATTGTAACGACTTTCCTTTTTATCAGCAAAACTGCAACCACAATTGATAATGAGGTCTCATAAGCTGATTAATTTTGGAATCAACGTACATCCACAACAAGATGTTTACAGGAAACAAAAAATATAGGAAGAAAGACTCAAAAGGAATAAAAACCAAAGTAAAGAGGCTACAAAAAAAGAAAAAGATTAACCAGTAATTCAAATTATTAATCATGTCATTAGTAAATGGGGAGAGCAATGAATATGTATGGGCATTACCTGTCAACAAAGCTATTTGGGGTTGACATTATATAGTCATATGTGTAGCTGAAATTATAGAGAGGTATGCAGCTGCAACAGAAAAAATTCAGATGAGTTGCTATCTATTTGTGACTGAAAAATGCAAGATACTAGATTTTTATAAATTCCAGAAAGCCAAAAGGGATCAGAAAAGCGATAGAACAGTGCTTATCATCTTACTGCAAAAATGAGATGTTACCTGTCCGAGAGGAAAAGAAATCGCTCATTGAAAGGATCCATCAGTGCACTTTGAAGCAAAATACGCTCTGCCTGGATCATGCTTGCTTCTCCCCAATCTACCTAATAAAGCATCAGTACTAAATATCACTTGAAATGCAAATACAACATAGACCGCAAGGTTCTTATATGAAGTCAACCAACATACCAATCAAAGCAACACTAAAAGTGTATCACGCATTATAGACACTTTATTTCCTTTTAAATTGTATATATAGGACCGAGACCATAACATCGAAAAACAAAACAGTTGTACATCAGGAAACTCAAATCTTTTTGGGAGTAAGTAATTTATTAAACGAAATCAGACCTGTATGCTATCATTCACTTGACGGTTTAAGAAAAATTTTGATCTTGTTGTTGCTGCATTGAACAAGAACCCTGGTCTTGAATGAACATAAATGGAAAACCTATTCTCTGTATCACCCTGCAAAATAACATAAAGTTCCATAGATTAAAGTGAAAGATCTCGGTATACGGAAGGAATTTTTCATGGATACAGACAACATTATCAATATGTGTAAATACTTATTTGATCGTCTGACTATAGGATTAACACATGCAGTAGTGGTGAATAACCCGCCCAGAGAAGTAAGTGCGACATATACTTCATATAACGATATAACTATCGTCCCTGGTTTGCAGAACATGGGATGACACAACTAACACTTCCAGTTAGATCAAATTATAATGTAAGATGTTGATCAGTCAAAAGCTATCAATGCTACAAGCAGTACAGAAAGGATTGCAGTCAAAAGTTATCCTAACAAAAATACCAATTTCTCATGCTCCCCCAAAACAAAGGCCAGTAAGGCAAACTCTGAGAACAATATCCATAATTAATGAACTGTTTTACATGAAATCACAATAACAAATTCAAACACAGTCCTTAAATTTCAAATCAGGTATTATTCAATATAATTTTGAAAGATTCAACAACTTCAAAAGTAAAAAAAATTCTGGTTCAGGAATATATCAATACAAATAACTAATACCTTAATAAAAGGGGGGGGGAGTACACACACATGTACACGTAGCATCAATTAATTATTCATGACAATTTAATTACATTGGGTAATAATAAATTAGCAACTCGATAAATTCAATGAGCTTAATTAAGTATTTTCGAATTTCAAATAATTTAGTTACAGATGCAGCATTTTCTATTATTCGTCTTTCAGACAATCACAGCACAGTCAATGGTGGATAATGGAACTTTTCCTTTCTCCTATGATTCATATACTCGAAATTGTGATACTATGACTCATATATATTCGAAATTGTGATACAAAAATGATAAAAAATTCTCCCTAATCTGCCAAAGTAACACATTATGAAACTGATTTACGTTTCGGTGTCACTCAAGCCAACAACCTATTGTAAACTAATAAAGCAAAGTAGCATTTCTTTTACCGCGTTAAAGCGCTTCCATGAAAAGATATAAAAACTTTCCCAAAATAGTAAGAGGATGCAATTAATTACCTGAAAAAATACATCCCAAACAATGTCGAGAGGAATCCGATTCCGAGCAATAAAAAGAAAAGCAATCTTCGGCTTCTGCAGTGACGGAGATATTAAAGACGGCATTTTGATCTTACTGTATTCCGATTCCATCAACAGAAACGTCGCGAAACAAATCGCAATCAAAAGAAACGCGAAGAATTTCCTCTTCCATCTATGGTGAAATTTCCCCGAATTCGACCTCCGCTTCATCCGCTCTAACTGAGCTCCTACTTTAGGGCTCAGCATTTCAAATTCCGAAAATCTCACAATCTTCACATCATTCCCTAACACATAATCAATCTACCCACATTCCACACTGCATTTCAGCTGTTTGTGGCATCTACTACACTCACACAACATCCGCACAGACTCGATTCGAATTTAAACTACTCTGACACAAGACAAATAGATCGGTAAACAGATAAATACTTAAAAAAACGGCAAAAATAATAATCTAGAATTCCGTCAAACAGTCACAGATTAGCACAGAAGTGATCAGCTTCACGAGCTAGGAGAAAATATGATGGCAACAAAATCGGAAGCTGGAATTATTTATTCCAGAATCCCGTGGAAATTGCAAAATCAATTGATTAAGTAGTGGAAATGAAGCTATAGAGAGATGCTTGGCTTGGAAAGTGAGATTATGTGATTGGTATTGGAAGTAGGAATAGTCGAATAGATACTGAGTTTTATCTACCTTTATGCTTCCTTGCGTGTTCTGTCCGACATTGCTTAATTAATCCTTTCTCTTTTTGCTTAATTTGAAATTAGTTGATATTTTTTTATATACAATATACTCATTTTATCCTTCAAAAATTTATATTGATTGTGGTGCACTAGATTTAATAAATTATATAAATTATAGTGAGTGGATAAGGATACCACACATAGTAAGTATAAAAAGATACCTAAAAAATAAAAATGTAAATTTTTTATTGACCAAAGATAAATTAAATATAAATTATTGATATAGGAAGGGACTATAAATTAGTATGGGAGATTACCATATGATAATTTATTATATAAAAAATTGGATCAAATACAAATCATATAAAATAAAAATTATTTTCAATCCTTTGATCCTAACGATATTCAGTAAATTATCATTTTGTTACATTTGAGTTCAAATCTATTGAGAGTGAAATTTAACTTTTTTTGAATTCAAATATTTTCACAGTGACGAATATAGTTTTTAGTATAACCATTCTCTAGTCTATAATTATATTCTCTATTACATATTATTATGATTAATTTATGAATTAATAAATAGAAAACGGCGATATATTGAATTAGTCAGGTGAGACATGATTATATTTTAAATAGTTTTAACTGAAACAGTTATAACTTAATCTTAATATTTACATGATTGAAATGAGAAACATTAATTTAATAACATTATGATTATCTGAAGTTGAAATGTCATCAAAAGGGAAGATAACATGCTATTAATGTATCCCAAATTGGATGCTTTGGGGCCAAGAAAAGCTGACACTCCTTGGTGAAGTGGTCGACTTCTTGAATCTTCACTATCAATCTTCTACAAAATCATATTTCAATGATGTATTTATAACTATATGATATATAATTATAAATATATCGTTTCGATCCAAATCTTTGTCTATTTCATGGTAAAATGTCACACAAGGTCTCTCCCTCTTTAAATTGAAGTATGTAATTCATATCTGTAATATTTCTAACACGGTAGCACTAATTTAACTGTATTTCATAATTTGATTTACTCATATTTTTTATTAATTATTTCAAAAAATATGAAATTGAGAATTTATATTATAAATAAAGACTTTTTAAGCTTGCAAGGAATTGCACAACCAACCGCAATTTAAAAACAGAAAATCGTGGAAGACAAAAGGGGAGGTGAGAAGTTACATCAAACACATGGTTTGGTGATACTATCTAATCAGTTCGATTTGTTAAGCTTAACAAAATCATATACTAACATATTTTAATGTGCTATGATCATATACAATTGAAAAAAACTTCTATGGCTCTTTCCCACGGGTCGGTTTTGGTTTGGTCTGAGTTTGGATTTGGGTCGGGTCTGATCCATGATATATCGTATATGCAAGTGACATTTATCTTGAATAAAAATGACATTGTACTGAATAAAAGTGACAATGTTTATGATAAAAATAATTATTTTTATTATTAAAATTAATAGTTTTATTAATAAAAGTGAGAAATGTTTCAAAGAAATCAACAAAATATTATTATCAATTATTTAATAAATAAATAATAATAATTGTCATGCATTTAAGTGATAATTGTTATGAATAAAAATGATAGTTATAATTAAGAAAAGTGACAATAGTTTTTCGATACTTTTTTTATCTTTTATCGAAAACATGATTCTAGTAAAAGTATCAGTTATCATAAATAAAAGTGAATGAGTTGGATTCGTTTCGGATCCGGATTGGAGCGTGCCTCTATACAATTAAGACCTATACCAAACATCAGTTTATTTTCTCCAAGAATTGAATGAGCAAATGTGTTTAATATGCAATTATTCACGATCACCTAAAATTTCGATGTTAAATATTGGGACGACTTTTTTAAGTTTGACTTCGATTAGTTTTATTAATTAGTTTAATTAATTGGTTAATTATACAAGACCATGTGCAGTAATATTAGTACCAAACTCCCATTAAAATTTGGTAGATATCATATGCCACTGACTAGCGACTCCCTAGCAGCCGCACAGACACACACGCTGGCCTATAGAGACTATACCTATTATTATATATAAGTTGGTTCAAATAATAAAAAAAATTATTTAGTAATTATAATTTGTACAATTAATCTTTATATGATTTATTGTTCATTAAGAATAAATATTATTGTATATATAAAAGAGCATCAATACCGACTTTCCACTTAATATAAACTATGAACTATATTGGTTTCTAATGCATAGAATTTCGATTATTTCTATTTAATACTATGTTTATATCAAAGCTCTATATGTGATTTCATCGCAAACTTTGCTGAGAAAAATGAAAATGGTGATAATTATTTATAAGAAAATAGACAAGAAGAACATAAACAAATTCTAGTTCAACTAATATTTAGTTTAATCAAATAATTCAAGCTCGTTACACACGTAATTAGACTGGAATAAAATTATTCAACTTATGAAGCGGGAAAAAAGAAGAATCACATCATATCACGATCTCGAGGCTCAAATGAATAAAATGAGCAAGTCTGAGAGCTAATGAATCAGATATATTTATATTTAAAATTTGCTGAAATTATTATGTCAACTTAAAGTTGAAGTATTAGCTCGATTTAAGGGTGAGTAAATCGAAACTTTAAATTAAAAAATTGAATCGAATCAAATCGAAATTGACGAGTTCGATTTGATTCGATTTCTTAGAATTGGTTTGGGTCCGATTTGAAAATCTGAAACCAAGTTTTATTTCTATTCAATTCGATTTCGATGTGAAATTGAACTCTACCGAATTTCATATATAATTATAACTTTTATTTTTATTCTTTTTGTTAGTAGAAATTACATTAAAATAAGAATTAAAAATCAGCTTATGCTCATGAATCCCTTACACAGTTACCCGAAATTTGAGATATGAGTTTCACTTTAACAGTTAACATTTTCTCTCCCAAATTACAACTTCTAAGATCCTATGCTAGGCACACACCCAGCATCCGCACCGATGTCTTGATTAATTCCATGGATTAGAAAAATAAAGATAAATTAAAGGCATAAATAAATTATTGAGATTCGAACATGTGAACTTTTGGCTATAATAACTAATTTTACTATTGGACCGTCCCAAAGGGACAATTTTTTTATTTTTAAAATACGTTGATAGAGTATGAATTTGTTGATCTCTACTCTTTAGCCTTTAGCATAGTTATATTCCAAAATTCAATTTCCTCTCCCTCTATCAAATCTGACATTCACGGGATCAGAATTGGTAAAGTGTAGAGTGCACAGTATCATGAACCACATTGCCCCAAAGTCAAGGCGAAAGCCATAAAATGGGTTCTAATAATTTCGGTTTTCTCAAACCAAATCTAATACTCACTTCGTCTCGGTATTGTTGGCTCATTTCTTTTTGCACGTATATTAACAAAAATTATGTTTTATGTGTAAAGTAGTGTGTCACAAGAAATTTTTTAGTATAAAATTATTTCATTTTTTGGAACGGGACAACCCGAAAAAAAAATGAATCAATAATAATAAGACGGGGGAGTATTTCAGTTCGATTTGGAACACCAAGTACGGTTCGATTTGACTTTTAAATTTAATTCAATTTTCGGTTTTTCTGCTTCTTTAAACGTCCAACTTCAAACGTGTTCTTTTAAACTTGCACCTTTAAAACCAGACGGCCCAATTAGTCGATATTCCATGGATTAGATAACAGGCCCATAGCTTAGAAAAGGCCTATTATATAAAAAACAGAAATAAAATAAATACAATTCAATTTTAATGCGACTGGAAGAGAGCTGGAGCTAGCAAAAATGGCGGCATCATCTTCTTCACTCAATTTCAGCAGGTAAATCCGCTCTATCTTTATGGTTTCATTATAATTTCATATTGTTTCGCCTCATCCAATAAAAGGTCTATACTCTAAATATCGCTCTTAATCATCCCCCCTTTTTGCATTTTTTGTTTTGTTTTGTTTTTTCTTCTGAATTAAGCCCCAAAACTAGGGTAGAAATGGGGAGAAGAGCTGATTGGTCAGTTCCTAATTTTGGGAAATTGCGTCGGGACCCCTCGAAAATCAAATATTTACCGTCAAGGTTGTGTGTGGCCTCCGCCGCAAATGGCGGTGGATTCAGGAAACCGGTTGTTGAAGGTGACGGCATCGTCATCGTTGACCACGGTTCACGTCGAAAGGAATCTAATCTTATGCTGAGTAAGACACTTTTCAGTTTGATTTTAGGCTGTTGATTTTCTGCTTCGTTGAATTTTGAATTCTTTGTATATTAGGATTGATGCACCATTGGTAAATGACGGAATTATATTTTGTTGAGATAGTTGACATTTTGTGGATCAGTAATTTTTTTTCTACAAGAAAATGGTTATTCTATGAATTTCGACTTCATAAGAGGATAATGTGATTTTTTTCTAAATATATATTTTCTTCAAGCTATCTACAGCTTCTATCTGTATAATTCTTCAATTAATAGAACGTACCCAATTTTATTCATTGAGATTTCTGCTGACTAGCTTGATATAGTGTAGAACAGTGTTGATAGTTGATACCTTTTTTTGTTTTCATTTTGTTTGTTCAGATGAATTTGTGGTTATGTTCAGAGATAAAATGAAGTATCCAATCGTGGAGCCTGCTCATATGGTATTAATCACATCTATGAATCTTGACTCCCCTCTTTCAACTTCATCTTTCATAGTAAATTGATAATGAAACATCTGTTTTAATGACACGGAAACGTCTAGAATTGCTTGCTAGTTCCTCCCAGTTTCTTCTGTTGTAACTAGGAACTGGCTGAGCCATCTATCAAGGATGCTTTTGATTTGTGTGTTCGACAAGGGGCAAGGCGTGTTATAGTCAGCCCATTTTTCTTGTTTCCTGGAAGACATTAGCATCAGGTAGTTGTTATGAGAACTTGAAAGAACATGTAATGAAGTTGGTTCCTTTCATATTTATGACACGAGCCAAAATTTTATGTTGCAATTTTATAGGATATTCCTTCTCTGACGGCTGAAGCTGCAAAGGAGCATCCGGGGTTTCTATGTCATTACTGCGCCTTTTGGTCTGCACGAACAGCTTGTGGTACGAGGCTTTGGTTTATCCATCCTTATTTGCACGGCAGTCTACATTTATTTGCTAATAACACTCTTATTCAGGACAAAATTCACAATAATCTTCATTCTTGTGCTTGCAACGACTTCGAATCAGCATTATTTCATGATTTCATCATTCAGATTACATAGATACACTTTGACCTTGGTATTTTTTGTCGATTATTTTACGCATGAGATGGGTGCAAGTTAGCTGAAAGTAGACAGGACCTGCTAACAACTAGTCTTTGCAGGATGTGGTGAACGACAGAATCACTTATTGCTTGAGCCATGTCGAGGGCGAGAAGGAGTGCTCAGTATGTGCAGGAACAGGAAAATGTCGGCTCTATGATTAGCGCAATAGTTTTCCACGTTATGGCACTCTCCTGAGAATTACAGATTTTGAGCTCAAAGATTGACGAACCAGTGTATCTTTACTTCGTTTTCTTTCTGTGAATTCCAACGTGTTGTAGCATGCATTTGTTTGTAGTGGTGTTCAACAAACTTCTCATATATACGTACATATTTTTCATACTCTCATTTAGAAATTACATCTGGAGAATGGATACACACTTTTCCTTCTAACTTTATAATCACAACATTCATCTCTACTTGTTTGCTCACTTGATAGTGCTTCTCTTCATCCAGCTCCAAATTCTTGCAAAGCTTCCCATCTTCAGTTCTTTGTATGCATTCTCACGGGCTTCCGCCTGAGCTGGAGTTTCTTCCCCGTCCCTTGATTTTCCTGCGATACCATGTAAGTTTGTTATACTCCTATAACAGAACATGAACATATTCTTGCTTTAGACATTGACTGAAACCTCTGCAGCATCATCTTCTGATGAAATCGATTATTCTATGATGTAAGAATGTTATTACCCTGTCTCTGCTTGCTTTCTTCTTGCCGCTCTAAGTTTTTGTTGAAGGCTTTGGCAGCCATGAATACATTTGCAGGTCTCTCCCATCCTTGTCCATATATTCCACATCCCTCCTTTGGTTGAGGCCGGATTAGGTGCTCAAGAACTGCTAGCTCTTCTGTATCGACCCAGTGGATGCAGTTCACTGGGCACGACTCAACCGACATCTGTAAGGTAAGTGTCGAGAATCGGATTCTTCCGTATGACATAAGATCGCGATATATCTAATCAACGATGATTATGTGGCGACTGTTTTGGTTTTGAGTGATTATATTCGCGATCTTCTCTTCAGTTCTACCGTGAAACTTAAAAATTCGACTAAAGGGAAATGGTCGATACCTCGATTCGTGTATCGTGATCGCCGTATTGAACCTTGACGCGCGCTGTTCCAGAAGCTTCATCCATGGTGAATGTGTCACCCGCATAGTGCACGCATTTCCAGCAACCTGAAAGTGGTTCGCCCCGACCCTTTTGAGAATAACCCGAGTAAATGAGGGGGGTTTCAAGGAAACCCTCGGGTAATCCTCGATCACCCAAGGGTTTTCGTACCACCCTCGTCGACTCCTAATGGTGTTTGTATTTACCTACACAAGCGTTTTCATCGATGAATAGAGCTTGGGGTCTCAAGGGCTCTTTCCACACGCTACCGAGCGTACTCTTCTCGATCCCGACACGAACTCTGCCGATTGATTTATCGTACTCTTTTCTGAGCTCGTCTCTCACCAACACTTGGTACGCTTTATTCAACATGACTGAGCTCTGGTGACCCTGTAGCATAAGTTATTTCCAATTGCACAAACAAAAAATTAAGACTGAAATCAAGATTAAAAAGCAAAAAACCTTTTCCCCAGCAATATCTGGATGATGTTTCTTCTGCAGTTTTCTGTAAGCATCCTTGATTTCCTGACCACTCGCATCAACTGAAATTCCTAGCAATTCGTAATGGTTCTTGCTCTCAGCTGGTGTCTTCAGACAACAACGCGCCGCCGAAGCTGAACTCCACCTCCTATTCCATCCGACCAAACCAATCGATTCCAATCGTGTTTCATTTCAAATTTCATTGAGTACAATAAATAATAATTTTAATATATTCTCGACACATAGTGATTGTACAAGAACAGAAGATGAAACATGTTAGAAGTGGAGAAAAAGATCAGTTCATGTTACCTCCACCTGATGGGATTCTTGTAACTCAAGTGTTGATCGGTTATGAAAGGGTCTGGTTTCAAGAATTGTTGATGAGTGGAAAGAGAGGCTGCCAACATTTTATTTTTCTCGTTTACTCAATTCTAGTTTTTGGTCTTCATAATCGTAGATAAATCTAGTTTGAGAACTAGATATTTTAGTAGTGTCGCTTTTCTTCAACAGGTCCCAATCCCAACCCCCGGGGATTGATTTTAAATTTTCTGCATTATTTTCATTTTTTCTTTGGAACATCCAAAAGGTTTTATTACAAACTTTAGTAATTTGAAGTTAGGGTTAATTAGGCACCTTAGAGTTATATTATGTAGGAGGAGAATTATCAAATCTGATCTAGTCAGTAATTAAATAAATATCATAGGCCTGAGAAAATTGGGCAAACCGGTTTAGCTTAATGATACACATGATCGATGACATTAAAAACTGATCAAATCTAACCAAACTATCAAGTGTTATCTCTATATTGACTTGTTTTATGATCTTTTTACTTATTACCATAGCATATGTGGGTATTACAAGCTGTTGAAAACCTATTAAAATGTGGAAAATATACATGGATTCAAGACAATAAAACACAATAGTTCAGCAATATTGTATTCTGTTCGTCCACCAAATTTAAAATTTAATTCCATTTGAATTGTCTACAAAAATGTTCACTTTTATTTTGGAAACATCAACATCATATTTTTATCCTAAATCTATCCATTTATTTACAAAAATCACTCATTTATCTTTTACCACAACTATCCATTAATATATTCATTTATTATCCTTATGATCCACATTTTAATTCATTTATTTTAGACTCATTTTAATTTATTAAATTTTCTAAATTTGGAACAACTAAAATCAATTTATCCCTAAAAGAAATTATAAATCACGAATTTGAAATTATTGTGTTTTATGATTATTTCTCTGAATACATATTTAATTGGCATTTAATTAAGACAAAAACTTATATCATACCTTGTTTTTGTTAAAATACTTATATATTAATTATGAAAATATATTTAAAAGCATTTTCTGTAGAGATTTATTAACGTTTTATTTATTCTTAATCATTGTCTAAATTTGGAACAACTAATATCAAAGGGTTTATTATTGAAAAATAGGATTTATTAATTCAATTAGAGTTTATTAATTCCAAATAGAGTTTATTAATTCAAAATTAAGGTTTATTAATTCATAATTAGTTATTATTCAAAATTAAAATAACAAATTATTGTGTTTATTAATTCAAAATTATTATTTTTATGACAATTAAAATTTATTAAACTAATTAATTCTCTGAATACATAGTTAATTGGCATTTAATTAAATGTAAAATTTATAAAATTACACTCGTCCGCATATAATCGTTCCACGTCTCTATTCGAGACACTTCATATTTACCATTTCTTCTGAATTCATAGCTTCAGTTTTCCTTTCCACATTTTGGGATCTCATCGCCTCAAAAATTCTGCATAGAAAGGTGAGTTTCTTTTCCCGGTTCCATGATCTTATTCTTCGTCAGATGTTTCATGTTTCTTCTGTATACTTTTGAGCTTTTTTCAGTTTTTATTAATTTTATCGTTTTTTTTTCATGTATTATTTTCTTCTTCGTGTATGGGTTTTGGTTCAGCGAATTTTGGTTTATTAGTAAAAATAGTGAATGAAATTTGATTTTCTATGCGTTTCTATTTCACTGCGTTCATCATTTGTTTCCGCTTAAATTTATTGTTGTTTTTAGGAATTTGATTTAAATCAGAAACACATCCCAATTTTCTGATTATGTTTCACATTGTATGATTGTATATAAACACGATAGAGCTCTGCAATTCTCATAGTGTTGTTAAATTTTGGTAATCAATTAGCTAATCAAATTTGATTTAGGATGGTTTGATTTTGGAAATTTGTATTAATGGATTTAGCTTTAGCTCCAAATGTCCCATGAAAGGATTTCGGACGAACATGTTGGACGAATCGATCATGCCACATTGCATTGAAGCAAAATAATGAATATAAGTTATGTAGGTTGATATGTAGTTTGCAGGCTATTGTAAAATAGCGGTGATTACCTCAAACGCCCTAGAGGCAGCAGTTATGAAAAATAATGAACAATGTACGACTTTGTTAGCTTGTATTTGCACTGACAGATGAATATCTATCTGTCTTAGGTTTTGGTTCTACACAATACAATGGCAGGTCATATAGTTTACAAGGGCCCGAGTGTTATAAAGGAGATTATTATCGGGATTGGCCTTGGCATGGTAGCTGGAGGATTTTGGAAAATGCACCATTGGAAGGAGCAACGGAAGACGAAGGAGTTTTATGATCTTCTTGAGAAGGGTGAGATCACCGTCGTTAGAGAAGATGAGTAGACTAAATCCCTTAATTCTTAATCCTTCTCGTGCAATAATTCTGCGACCAATTGCTATGAATAGCTTAAGCTTCTAATTAGTAGTTTTTAGCATGAAATTTTTGTGTCTCCTGATCTTAGTAGTTTCGCGGCTTGCAGAATAAGAGCAAGATTATGCAATCACTCAACAGTTTCAAATCTATAGATTGAAATGCTTAGTTCTCATTGTGCTGCAATTCTGCTCAATTTGCAGTATGTTTAACATTCTTTCTTTGTGTTTGATTACCCTTTGCTTATTTGTTGAAATGTCTAGTAGGGGAAGGTTGTGTTCTCAAAGACAGTAACTTCTGAACAACCTAGTGTCTTTCATTTTCTTATCATATTTCATTATTGTATATTATTTCACTGGATCTAAGGGGTATCATCATGTGGCACATGTTAGTTATTGAAACACCTGCTTGTGGCACTGTTTGAAAACTAAATACATAAATAAATACTCCCTATGCCGTCCTAGGTACATTCTTGTACAATTTATATTTTATTTTATCAGTGTGTGCTATGTGTTCCTTGGTAATGGAAGGCCTTCTCATGTGTTATCGGACTACAGCCACCACCTTAATGTGGTTCACTAAGGTGTTGGTGGCACAAGTGGTCCAAAGCCCCTTTAGGCTTTCGAAAATCACGTTGTTTATTTCGACAATATACCCTAATCCAGTAATATGAACCCCGAAAATTGGCTTTGCTCGACTCCACCGAGTAGAATTTGGATGTGTGACATGTGTACATACTCATATATATATATCGGGAGCCATAATATCTATTAGTTGAGTTTAGGAAGATCTGTCGTGAGTATTATTTTAGGGGAAGAAAGTGTTATTTATTGTATCATGTTCCAATCTCGTGCTTGATTCCCTTAGCGTTTATAGTGTTACTAGTAGAATGGTAAGTGTGACATACGTACAAATTAGTATTCTGTATAATATCGTGTTCCTGACTTCCAATCTCGTGCCTGATTCCCTTAGCGCCTTTAAGTTTATAGTGTTAGTGGCTTGATTCCCTTAGTGCCTTTTAAGTTTATAGTGTTATTAGCTGAATGTTACGCGCAATGCATGTACAAATTATAAAATTACTCTTCTCTATATGTATATCTAATAGATAAATGTTTTTAAGGAATTTTAGATTTTTATCTCATATCAAAACAAAACCATTTTATATAATTAAATATTGAACTATCCTTGGAGTATAAATATGGATGATAGGTGTATCAAAATTTATAAACTCTTTTAATATTAATATATTATTATAGGTGAGAAGTATTTAAAATTAATAGAATAGATAGATCTGGTAATGGAGTTATTCCCCTTTGTGTAGACTTTAATTATCCAGGTGGTGAACAAGCTAAGAGCCCATTTGTAACCCAATAATAACTCGTGGTTGTACCACATGCAACAAGTTTTTTTGGGTTTTGGCTTCTCCTATTTGGGCAAGAATTTGAAATTCATAATAAGTTTGTTACGCTGAATTAATTATGCAATAGAATAAAATTCAGGTAATTATCGAAATTTGTCTTCTTTCGATCTTCTCTCAGATCAAATCTTTTTAGTCCAAACGCAACGGTATTTTCCGTGACACGTTTAAGGGATAAGCTAAGGTGAGATGAGTGGTGATGCCAGATAAGCTAAGGTGAGATAAGTGGTGATGTCATTAAGACTACCACGTTGGTGACTTTGTCACCCATGTCATCATAAAAAATAAACAATATTTATTAAAAAAAAAATGGTGACTTTTTAAGTTGAGGAAGAGTCTGTCAACCCTTAGGCAATTGAATGTCATGCTTATGTGGCACTTTTTATTGGGTGTTAAATATTTATTTAATTTATATTGTTAAAATTTAATAATTAATATTTATTATTAATTAAAAAATATTCATTTTGGAAAAAATTCTCTATATATAAGATTTGAAATTGCATAACTATGTCAAGTACATTTTCATATTTTTTCACTAAACCCATGGGTTTAGTGGGTTTCATTTTCATTAAAACCCAACGCGTTGGGTTTTAGTGGGTTTCACACATTTTCATTAAAACCCAACGTTGAGTTTTAGGTGAAAAACAATTGCAGAACTATGTCAAGTATATTTCACACATTTTCACTAAAACCCAACGTTGGGTTTTAGTGGGTTTCAAACATTTTCACTAAAACCCAACGTTGGGTTTTAGGCGAAAAACAATTGTAGAACTATGTCAAGTACATTATGAGTTTTTAAATGTATGGTAAATTAATTTTATCTTGAATACGAATTTTATAAATAATTTATATTTTTTCTATTTTTCAAAATGTATTAATATATTTTAAATTATTATAGATAATATAATAATAAAAATAAAATAAAATAAAATAAGAAATTGTAGGTCATGTGAGTGTCACTGATGGGAGTAAAAATAAGATGAAGGTTGTGTTGTATAGGTGGAAGAGAGAGAAATAAATATTTTAATTGAGGGTTGGGTCAAAAGAATGTCACTGATGTGGGTAGTCTAAAGTAGAGCAGCATTTGTCATCATTAACTCATAGTTGCAGTTGAAGGTTGGAAATAATTAATAGAGAGGGAGCTGTTGCAACGTGCCGTTGCTGGCTTAGCTGGTGGGTGTACTACGACAATGTGAATCCAAAGGTTATTTCAAGTCCTACTAAAAAGTCATTTAAATTGAGATATCTCGCCTACTTTACTTTTATCCTTTTAAAGCTCATATAATTGACTGTAAGTCATTTAGTTAGATCGAGATATTATTTGCTTGTACTAAAAAATGGTAAGAAAAGAAGTTGTATTGATATTCTCTTCGTTCTAATTGTATAGGTTGATTAGAATTTTCATAAGAATTAAAAAAATCATTGATTTTTTTTATCAAAGTAACTTTCTAATATGTCTATATTTATTTTTGATTATTAATTGATGCATGAGTTAATTAAAAAAATTAAACAGGAGTATACTAGTAAATGTATTACCATTTATTGGAAAAAAGTCTATATATTTGGGATATCTTTTTTTTAAGTATATAATTGAGACAAAGGGATAGATCTTTTGAGTTTTATTAGAGTTGTCTAGATTAAGATATTTCGTTTCTACTTAAAAATTGGTAATAAAAAAGTCATCTATATGTTATGAAAGAAAAAGAGTCACCTTTGTATATAGCTCATGCAATCCAAAAAACGACTCGAACCGACGACAATGTGATGGAACGAAGAATATACCTTTTCATGGTTCATAATATTTAAAACTTGGCTCGAACCAATAAATAAAATGATATGGAATCAACGTCGATTCAAGTCCAAGTGGCCAACTCCATTTGATCAGCAAAATTGCATTATATGATTGTAGGTTATATGATTGTAGGTGATGGTTGAAAAGTAAGAATGAAATGAGAATGAAATCTTGCGTTTATTTTCAATTCTATGATTAGTAAGATTTTTACAATATGAATTATTATTCTCAAATGAATGCTTATTCTTATGAAAATAAAATTAGTCAAATTTATTTATTTTTTTAACAAAAATTATTCTTTTTTACTTTTTGTCTCAAAAATTAATAACAACAACAATAATAATAATAATAATATCAACTATAATAAAAATGGTATCTTATGTCAATAATAATAACTTCATTTTGACAAATTGATATCAGCAATTTGAGAATTGTTTTTTTAACCTTAATTTCCGGTGCTCGGAGGGACGAGTGGTTGGAGTGGAGTGGGTTGGGTTGTACTTTTAATAATCTATATATTAAAAATCTAAGAGTTAGTTACTTAGTTTTATTAGTAATAATACCAGCAATAGTAAAAATAGTAAAAACAAAACAATAATAATAATAATAATAATAATAATAATAATAATAATAATAAATTAATTATATTATTATTATTATTATTATTATTATGAAATATAGATTATGAGAATAATGATTATTATGTTTATTTCATTTGATTTCTATTTGTCTATTCCTTATACATATCAACACATGAATCAAATGTTGATTTCATTCCATTCCTATTTTCATTTCATTCTAAACTTAATTTCATTCTCATCTAATTTCATTAGCAATAGAATTAAATAAACGTCACTTGCAAAAAAAAAGAGGAATTATAAATGTCAAAGATCACACGTTTATACATCCTTGAGTAATGTAATGAAAGGGAGAAGCTTTTGAAGAGAAAATGGGGTCCGGGCAACCGCCCAAATTTCCTACTCTATTTAATATTAAAATTTGACAAGCAATCTCTAATCTACAGCTGAAATTCAGCTATACCTCCCAAGAAAATGACATTTCAACCGCTACACAAATTTCATCTGTATTTCTTCTTCTTTTCTCTAATCGTAAAAGATTTCTACAAAATCTGCATACATGTTTTAACTCTTCTAATTTCAGTTTCACTTTAACCGATGGTACCCCCTGGCCTTCTTGAAAGGCCCCTTAGGCAAAATGAAGCCAAAGTTAATCATGCAGAGAACTCTTCTATTTTAACCTGATTTCTTCACTTCTTGACTGCCGCCCCTCTGGACTCTCAATGCTGAAGGATTCTGTGGAGGGATAGGATGTCTCTGGTCGTGTAATTGGGTTCGACGTGAAACTGTTGTTAGTGTAGGATGATCTAGTAGTGCTGCCTGAGAGGGCACTACTGTTTAAGAATGGCGGTTGTTTCGGGTCTGGGATTTCACAGTTTTCGTCTGTCAGCATTCTGACAACGTCTGTCATTGACGGCCGTTGAGCCACGGACG
Organism: Salvia rosmarinus; assembly: GCA_036937905.1. Lineage (NCBI taxonomy): Eukaryota > Viridiplantae > Streptophyta > Magnoliopsida > Lamiales > Lamiaceae > Salvia > Salvia rosmarinus. Next base: position 109,328,422 of record CM072813.1, on the reverse strand, counting down.
CCTGAGCGCAGAGGAGCCCGATTTTTAAGACTTTCGAAGCTTCTGTTGGCGGGAAGTCGCCCTTCAGAGAAGGGTCGACCGATTCTGCAAGTCTATCCGTCTTGAAGAGCTTCCACACCTAGAGACGGGGGCGAGGAGGGAGGAAACGAAGCGACATTATGAAAAACGAACAAAATTAAGAGACATAGTTTGGAGTAGTGTAAGGGATATTACTGTTTGTAGAAGAGATCCTGAGTCCTCAACAAAGGCATTGTTCTTCCTTCCACACACGATTTCAAGTACCAGAACGCCATAGCTGTAAACGTCGGCCTTCTCAGTGAGCTGCCCTTTCACTATGTACTCGGGCGCCATGTATCCTCTGCAAATCAACAATTTGCGATAAGGGTTACTTCTGAATTAATTAGTTTCGTATCTTTATGAGAATTGACGTGATTTTCCTCACAATGTGCCTGCGATTCCTGTGCTGAGATGAGTTTTATCCGCTGCGAAATTCCGAGCCAGACCAAAATCAGCTATCTTAGCATCAAGATTCTCATCAAGAAGAACATTGCTGCTCTTGATGTCTCTGTGGATGATCCTTATCTCGGTGCCTACGTGAAGAAATGCGAGCCCTTCAGCCGTTCCAACCACAATGTTGTACCGCTCCTTCCAGTTCAAGATCTTCGCCCGATTCTTATCTGCACAGAGACCACAAATTCAAGAATCTGGACAAAATCATCAAAAAAGAAGACGACAAAGAGAGAACTATAACAAACACACCAAAGAGGCAAACTTCAAGGCTCTGGTTAGGCACATATTCATAAACCAGGAGGCTTTCTGGGCCTTCGATGCTGCAGCCAAGAAGCTTCACAAGATTCTTGTGCTCGATTCCGCTGATGAGATTCACCTCGTTGAAGAACTCATCGACCCACTGTCTCGTGCTGAAGAAGAGCCGCTTCACAGCCACGGTCTTCCCGTTTGAGAGGGTTCCTTTGTACACAGAGCCCGCCCCTCCCTGGCCTAGCTTCCTCAACGGATCAAAATAGTTCGTCGCCTTCTCTAGGGTTTCGTATTTGAAGTTCAAACTTGACTTGTTGTAGGAATACGAAATCTTTCCAAGATTATAACGCTCTGCAATTAGTATAGATGAAATATATATCAAGAACTCTTTCATTCAAATCATAGCGTGTTCTAACTAACAAATTAACTATACCGGGTTAAGATACCTTGTTTTCGTCTCTCCCGTCTCCGATAGGCGGCATGGCCACCAAAGAGGCAGAGCATGCAGAAAGCAACCACAGAGAAAACGATGGCAACAATCACTCCTCTTCTAGAAACACCTGATATATTTGAATACAATGGATCAAACATTTGTCACGAAGAAAATTAAAAAATAAATAAATAGTCACTCTACATAGCTGGAAGTCAAGAAATAAACCTTTTCGAAGCCGCCAAACATAAACAAGATTTATCACAGATCATCATGCTTAGTTTAAATTAAAAGAATCGATCTTCTTTTATAGGAAGCAAACTGAGCATTGCAGACAGACTAGAAACTCAAACAGCATTAGAACACAAAGAAAAGTGCATAATCATCTTCAAGAAAATCTGAACATTTATCCAGCAAAATTCCAAGCATAATAAGGTAAATAAGATTAGGTTAATCGCTAAAAACCTGATTTTGGTTTTCTACATTTTTTATAAATTATTGCACTAATAACACCACTTTTAGCAAATAGACAGTTCGGTATATTTCGACGACGTTATTTCGACCGTAATATCCATACGAAGTCGCTCCATGAATGATATGTGGCAATTATACGACATTTTTTCTGTCAATGTGGAGAAAAATCATGTCACATCCATTTTTTCAATCATTGTGAAAAAAAAAATGGGAGTGTGTATTTTGCTATAAATTGAAAAGTGGTATTGTATTGTAATAACATATAAAGCATATCAAAAACCAAAATCAGATGGAAGTTCGTGAATTTTTAGCCCGATTTCAAGCATAAAACATGGTAGAAAAACACTTTTGCCATTTGAAAATTATTCGATTTATATTAAGCTTAGAACAACTCACCAGAATCACGATTTGATGCATTAGTCTGATTGGAGAAGAATTTCTGCGTAGAATACCGCAAATAACAGCCGGCATTCAACGCTCGACCTTCGCTGCTAGGCAAACACCGCCTAATTTCCGAATTCGCCTTCGCCAAACACGCCCTACACCCCTCCGCGCTCAGGGTGTTCCAACACTCCGCCAATCCGAACACTCCCCCAATCCCCTCCGCCGCGAACCTCCCGTCCGCGGCAGGAGCCGCCGCGGCGCCGGCCGTGACGTTATCGATCACCTCCGCGACACTCCTCCTGAACTCCGCCTCCGGCAGCGTGGAATTCGGCGCCGTGGTGTTGCAGTTCACTTTGTCGACATCAGGATCGACGCTCTGGTTGAAGAAGGCGTAGCTGTCGTAGCGGAGGAAGCAGCCGTCGAGGAAGATCCGTCCGCCGGTAAAGGGGAGGCAGCGCGGGATGCGCGTGCGGCTGGCGGCGTAGCACTGGAGGCAGTCGTTGTGCGAGAGATCGTTGTGGCACTGCGCCAGGGTGTATATCGATGTGTTAGTCGAGTTCACGGCGTAGCTTCCCCAGTCATCTGCCGTGACGCGCTGCGAGAGGACCTCCATGCCGCTGACGAAGAGCGGGATGTAGGCGGCGCTGGCGTTCGCCGACGGCCGCTCCAGGCCGCAGAAGAGGCCGGCCTCCGAAATCCGCGGGTCGGAGAGGGAGAGAGGGAGGAAATGGATTGAGAGGAAGATGAGAGCAGTGATCCATGGTAGTAAATGCATGTAATCACTAATCAAGAAATCTGGATTTTGGAGAATTGCGTTGGAATTTGAAGAAGCTGTAGAGAGAGAAAGAGGAGGAGCTGGTTTGTGATTTTGATTTGTTAATGGGTTTGATGATTTTGTTGAAGAAGAGTTAGTGCAGTTGTAGGGACAAATAGGAGTTGAGTTTGGTTGAGTTGCGTTCTCACCGTAATGAACAAATGCATTTAATAGAAAAAGTTGTAGTCGACACCATATATATATGATACAAAGCTAAATTATTTTAAAGAGCAAGCTCCAAGAGTTACCTTTTAAAAATTTATAAGATATAATGTCAGAAAAGCTTATAATTTATTAAAATATTATTATAATTAAACTTATAAGTTAGAGAAAGAATCATTCATTAGAGACATAAAATTGACGAGATGTGAAGTTGATAGTGTATATATAGAAAATAACGAACAATAGTAAAGTTATTTTGATAAATTCACTATTACTTAAATCTTATGAAAAAATAAATTTGAGTTGAGCTATTTATTTTTAGTGAGTTTATAAATTGTTGTAGTTTATTTTCACATCTTATAAGTTATTTAATAGTTTATTTTGTTAAACATTTTGTATGAGTTTATAAACTATTTCGAAAAGCTTAGCTAAACACCCTCTTATTTCACATCATATTTCAAGAATCGCCCTAAAATTAGTTTTGGAGAAAAATTAACAATTTAAGCCAATAATATTTTCTCCATGTCTCGTGTTCTTTATTTTAGAATGATGAAATTTATAATAAATTATGTCACTAGATATATATATATATACATATATATATAGAGAGAGAGAGTTAGGTTCAAATGAGAACAAATTTTATCCTAAAAACTAAGAAGCAAATGAATTTACTTGATGAATTCGTTGGATAAATTCTATCAATTTAAAATTCAAAAATTTTCACTGATTCAAATCCCATGGGGGATGAAAATTCCATTTTTGGGATTCATTAATTTTTCCAGCAGATTCATCAATTTTCACAATTAATTCATCATTTTTGGTTCTCACGATAAAAGTGGTTATCACCTTAACTCCACACACACACACACACACACACATATATATATAGAGAGAGAGAGTTTGGTTCAAATGGTAACTATTCTTATCCAAAAACTAAGAACCAAATGAATTAGTTATGAAAGTTGATGAATCCGTTGGTAAACTTAATGAATTCAACAATTCGTAATTTTTCACCCGGTTCGAATCCCATGAGGAACAAATTTTTTTTTTTTTATTCAAGAACTTTCCCAAATGATTCATCAACTTTCACCGTGAATTCATCATTTTTGCCTCACGCTCACAATAAAAATGGTTCTCACGTTAACCTATATATATATATATATATATATATATATATATATATATATATATTTCACAATTTCAATAGTAGAAGCTATTAAATGTGCGTCTTCAATAATGACAGTATATTGAAGGTGGAAATAATTGTACTTAAAAATACAAATTCAATTCTTGTGAGGTTTCGGTGGTCAAATTTATGCGTAATCTAAAAAAAAGATACTGTCAAAATGGCGCTTTGTTGTTCAGTCCTAATCAACTAACTTCTTTTAAATTTAGCTCAAAATTGTTTAATCTCAACATGAGCATCCATTAAATTATTATAATTTTCATCTATTGTCTTAAACGAAATAAAAATAAAAATAATCCACTAACCAATATCCAAATATTAAATTAAATATTTTTGTACCAATTTCTTTTGTCATCGTTATTTAAACTATTAGAGGTGGCATGTTAGTCAAAGTTAGATCATACCAGCTACATCGAGTTCGGAACCTACCATCATTAGCTATTATTAAAAAAAAGTGGAAATATATGGAAATACACTTTTTTTTAAAACTTGAGTCAAGATATATCCAATCTCAAAAACAATGCCAGATACCCATTTCATTTTTAAATATATTTTCAACGAACTCAGCAGAAAGACACAATCATTTCAATAATCAATCAAATCAAAACCGTTAATTTAATTTAATTTAATTTACAAATTAAATTAAACTAAAGTTATAATTTGTAAAATTAAATTAAATTAAATTAAATTAAATTGTACAAATTAAATTAAATTAAATTAAATTAAATTAAAGGGTGGGTTGGGCCTTGGGTGGGGTTGGCCGTGGGATGGGGTTGGTAGGTGGGTGGGTTGGCAGGTGGGGTGGGTTGGCAGTGGGGTGGGGTTGGCTGGGGTTGGTCAGGTGGGGTGGGTTCAGTGGGGTGGGTTCACAAAGTGGTGTTGGTAGGTGGGGTGGGGTTGGCAGTGGGGTGGGTTGGCTGGTGGGTTGCTGGTGGGGTGGGTTGGCCGTGGGGTGGTGTGGCCGGTGGGGTGGGCGGGGCCGGCGTGGGTTGGCCTCGGAGGGTTGGCCGCCGTTGGCGCTAGAGAGTGGGGTGTGGGTCACGCCTGGGGGTGGGGTGGGCCGGCTGGGGGGTTGGCACGGGAGGGTTGGCCGCCTGAGGGTTGGCCGCCGGAGGGCGGGCGGGGGGCGGGCCGCGACAGCAAGGCCGGTTGGCCGCACGGGTTGGTCACCGTAATTTTATTAATTATTTATAATCATTAATTATTAATTATTAATTATATTAATTTATTAATTAATTATAAACCGCGCTTAGGGGTTGGCCGTTAATTTTATTAATTATTTATAAATTTAAATCCTTATCATTAATTATTAATTATTAATTATATCAATTTATTAATTAATTATAAATTAATTATAAATTGAATTTGATTATTAATTATTAATTATTAATTATATGATTTTATCAACACTTTTGTAAATTAAATACACAACAACTTTTTCAAATGAATTTAATTCGATGAACAACTTTTTCATCACTGAATTTACTTATCAACAACTTTTCATCAGTGAATTTAGTTCGATCAACAACTCTACACAACTTTTCATCAGTGAATTTACTTCGATCAACAACTCTACGCCAATAAATATTTCGGAATTATACATATATTTCATTCTTTATCGAATTCTTTTTATCGCCTCGCCTCGCCTCTCTCTCTCTCTCTCTCTCTCTCGCCTCGCCTCGCTCTCGCCTCGCCTCGCCTCGCCTCTAAGTGGATTATAACTCGCCTCCCGCCTCGCCTCTAAGTGGATAAGTGGATTATAAAAGGTAATTTCAATATTTTGATGTATTTGTTATATATATGATTCCTTAATTATTGTTAGATGAATTTTGGTGAATTTTAATTAATTTCAATTAATAATTATTTAGGTTATAACCGTGTTGTATTAAATTTGTATGAATTAAATTTGTATGAATAATTAATTAAATTTTAGATGAATTAAATTTGTATGAATAATTAATTAACCGTGTCAGATTATGAATTTTAGATGAATTAAATAGTTTAGATAAATTAAATAGTTTAGTTTAGTTTAATTTTAGTTTAGTTTAGATCAAGAGTTGAATTTTAGTTTAATAGTTGGTATGGGTTGGTATTGGGTGGGGTTGGCCGTAATTGGTTGGCCGTCTTGGTGGGGTTGGCCAGGGGTGGGGGGGTACACACTGGGGTTATAAGGGGGTTAATAATGGGGTTGGTAATGGGGTTGGTCGTGGGGGGTGGGGTTGGGTTAAATTAAATTTTATGATTTTGTAGTTGAATTAAATTATAGTTAATTTAGTTTAGTTTAGTTTAGTTTAATTATTGTAAATACGTAATAATACACTTGAATTTTTCATTTAGCTAGTTTAGTTTAATTTATAACATTTAGTTTAATTTAGGTGAATTATTATTTAATTTAGTTTAGTTATATCCGTTCCGATGAATTATAATATTTAATTATTATTTAGTTTAGAGATTTATACACGCCCATTATTGTGCATTTGTATTATTTATTTAGTTTATGTGAATTATTATTTGATTTGTATTATTTATTTATTTTATGTGAATTATTATTTGATTTAGTTTAGGTGAATCACGATTTATACACGCTCATTTTGAAATTTTCATTTAGTTTAGTTTAGTTTATAATTTATTGTTCTTATTATTAAACATTCGTGATCAATGTTACTGCTTTTATATTTAATTTGTATTATTTATTTTAGATGTTTGTTTTATAATTAATGAATTTTTAATTAATTATTGTGCATTTGTATGATTTAATTAGATGTCGGGTGGAAGAATATTATCATTAGATATGGAGGATGTTGGGATGATTGTTTGAACCATCGCAAGTGCATCATCATATACCTTTGTTCGGACCGATAATGCACTCATTTGGGAGTTAAGAGAAAGCATTAATTCCCTTCGGGAGCAAATTTTTCGACTACCAAATACATTATATATCGAGATCTCGGTGGTAGACTTATCAAATCACTTTGACCACCGATGATCGCCTAGCTCGACAGCGAGATTTATGCCCAACCGTAGGTGTATGTGACATACGGAGGCCGCCTCCCAACCGTAACTCAAGCATATATGCCACAACCGAGCAACCACGTGATACGGCGTATGACTACGCTTCACAATACTCATCTCGGATGAGTCATTCACACAACAATTTGGAGCATATAATTGGTTTGAGCAAAATACACCTCAAGAAGTGCCGCAACATGTGGTCAAGTGGTCGACGCGATCGCTGACGAAATGATGATGACGAATACGTCGTCGACAAAGGAAGAACAAACATCGTCGATGAAGAAGAGGAAGAGGAGGAGGAGGAGCGTGCGGCTGCAAATGTGATCTCCGCACGCTTGTAGAATTTGATGCGTGGATACGCCGAGAGGTGGAATAGAAAATTAATTGGGATGATTATGCGAGCAACACGCAGGGTAACCGAGGACTCGAGGTAGAACAAATGGAAGAGATGAGCAATGGCTAGCTCCTCGTTATTCCTCATGAGGCTTCAACAATCTTTTGCTAGTCCTCTCGACTCTATTCCAAACCCGACGAATGAAAGCGAAGGTTCCATCTTCGACAACAAGGTGGACCTTAAGATATCACCGGTTTGTGGCACATGGAACAAAGAGCGTAATTTGTTATTCCGCGATCGGACCGCACCGGATTACGCTCAAATGCGATATCGTGATTAGTGTCCGCTTTATTGCGCGATCGCAATGTGGTGGTTTTTGGTTTGTGCGCAAGTTTGATGCCGTACACCGTGTAGATGATCTCGTGAATACCAAACGCGCAAGGTCAAAGCCCGTGATCGCAACATACATAGCGCCGAAAAATACGCGAGGACGGTGAAGTCATTGCCGAGATCGACATGGCCGAGTTACAACGAGTATGGCGCGGTGCATCATATACCGTCGCGAGAGCTCGTAATAGGCAATCGAGATGATATATGGTGGGTATGAACAATCCTATCGATGCTACCGGGTTATCTTCACATGTTGCGACAACTAATCCCGGTTCGTTGATCGACTTGATATTGGACCGATGGTCGCCGCCATCTTTTGTAGCGCCGGTGCCCACCGACCGTTACACGCCAGTACGAGGCCCGTTATTGTTGTGGATGGCACGCACTGAAGGGCCGCAATAAGGGTATATTGTTTGTTGTCATACGGCGACGCAACGAGCAAGTTTTTCCATCGCTTATGGAATTGGTCCGATCGAGAATGATTTATCATGGACTGGTTTCGAACACGTGAAGACCGCTACAACCGAATTCCGAGACGTTGATTGTGTCCGATGCGCACGCCAAGATATCCAATGCCGTGAAAATGTCTTTCCGAGAACGCCCACGGCTTATGCTACTACCATCCGCTGAAAAATCACGCCTTTTGGGAAACCGTCGGTGGCATTGTACGGCGGCTTATGCATATCGGGAGGCGGAGTTCGACAAAGCAATGAACATGTTAAAGTCCTCGTGCCTAAAGATAGACCCACCGGTGGTGCATATGGCAAGTCGACAGAGGTAGGAGTTGAGAAGTGGGCGAGATCAAAGTGCCCGTGAGGCGCTATACCTGACTTCCAACATTGCCGAGTCCTTCAATGCTCGGTTGTTGTGGGCAAGACGATTGCCCATTTGCTCTATGGTTGAAGCGATTCATATCATAGAAAATGGTTCAATCAAAGACTTGAAGCAGCAAGAGCATACCCCACCGACCTAACCCCTCAAGTCGTCAAGATACGGGTGAGTTGGAGAGATCACGCCAGATACTATAGTGCCCAAAAGTAACGACATTCAAAGTCAAGGACGTAAACCAAACCTTCAATGTCAATCTCGGACGGAATCGTGCTCGTGCTTGAGAGGGACATGGATCCGATCCCGTGTTCTCATGCAACAGTAATATACCAGATGGAGCTACATACTAAATATAATTTTTTAGTACGGTATTCCAATTTATAACTAACAACTTTATCATTGTTTTGACATCGAATTTTAATTTATGCAGCATAAAGATGACCAAATTTCCACTATGTGGGAGAATACTACCACGAGAAGCTAGTACAGCCTACCATACGAGTAAATCATGTTCCGCCCAATCCAGCTTGGATGCTTCCCACCGATGTCGCACTGTTCAAGTATTGCCACCGTGGTCCGGCTGCGTGGTCGTCCGAAAGTTGGGCGCCATCGTCATCCAACCGAACGCCCCATCAAGATCCGTGGAGGAGAGACGGGTCAAGCAAGACAAGTCGTGCACGTAGGAGGTGTGGTTTGTGTGGATCCGCAGATCACACGCGACAATCATGTCCTTATTTACCATCCCATTAATTGAATGAGATATTGATTCACTTAACTCGATATATGAGTTTAATATGATAATTTAAGCATTCTATGAATTTACTAGAATTTTCTAAATTCATAAGTTCGTGTGCTTAATTTCTCTCTCTATATATATATATATATTAAAGTTAATATATGATGTTAATATTGATGATTAAGCTCACATATGATACTAAAGTAAGAAGTTGGGAAGAAATTAAAGGAAATTATAATTTATGTATATGTTAGTGAAACATATTATGTAAGTAAGGAGTAATGAAGCTTAATTAAGTGATTATAAATGGTTGATATACCTAAAAGTATACTAATAAAATGATGCTTGCTTTAATTGTTAAGGCGTGTTTGTACGCTAGTTATGCAAAGTAATACTAAATTAGCTGGGTTTGTCTAGTCGTTTGGTAGTTTTCAGATTAACTTAAGGGCCCAAGTTATATGTGTGGCCCGCCCAAAACCATCAAGTCAACTATTTGCTAGACAAGCATGACCCTAGTTAATAAAAAAAATTGAAACAAGGTCATTTTGAAATTCTCAAACCCAAGAATACCCTCTTCTCCCATTCATTCTTTTTTCCAATTTCAAAATTCGCAACTCAAGCTCGACATTCTTTTTTCAAATTTCAAAATTCGTAAATCAAGCTCGACCCATTTGAAAATAAAAATAAATTCAATTTGAAAATCATAAAACTTATTTTTCCGATTCTTCATCAAACCGATCGATCGGTTTTTAATAAAACCGATCGGTTTTTCATAAAACCGATTGGTTTTATGAAGAATCGATTGATTTTATTTCAAACCGCTAGGAAAAATCGATTTTATAAAATTCAATTCAATTTATTTTTAAATTTAGGAAATTTAAATTATTTGAAAATAAAAATCTAAATTTATAAAAATTGAATTGAAATATATATTAAGATTGAATAGTCTAAATAATTAAGATTGAAATTAATAAATCTAAATACATGTGAACCACAATCTAAATCTATATTACATGAGATGAAAAATCTCTATGCTATCGCTCACTAGTAGATGCTCTTCTCTTCCTCTTCCTCTTCCTCTCGGATTCGCCACATAATCGAAATATATTTCCACCTATTTGATGTCTATATGCTACAACCGCAACACTGACATATGCTCGATACTCGGTGAACCGTAAATAAGACGTTCACTACCATGCATGCAAATGGCCCATCATTGAAATCGCCTTCCGGTCAAATACTCTCAAGGATCACCGTAATAATCGCCTCATTGTTCCATGGTGGTATTCGTGGGAGTTATTCTCGAACCATCTAGTGAATATCGAAACCGCCGCAATAATCTATTGAGGCACACGAAGTCCATCATCCTCGCATCCACTGATCCCGGTCCATCCGCCAAATACGCGAGTCAAACAAAGACGCAATGACCCGAGTACATATCCACGCCGACATATCACGAAACGCCATCATCGACGCACGGGATGATGATCTATAAAATAAATATTTAGAGAAAATAAACATAACAACATTTCAATTTTTTCCACGTATCAGATTAAATAAGGTTACCCGTGGCATCTAACCATGATGTACGATCGCAAAGCCGAGGACAACTCCAATCCAATGCGCTGGTGGCTGCCATACGTACAACGCTCGTGGGTAATGATCAATGGTGCTTCACGCACGCCTTGAATGTAGGAGAAAGCGCTATGATACCTCGGACCATGAATTTTGCGTAAACATCTATTCAACATTGAAAACATATCGCATTCGATACTACACATATATAACATATATTGATCAGATTAAAGACACAATACTTACGAAAAATTAGTATCAAGGATGATTGTGTTATGAGAATCCACCCCATCTAATAAGTCGATCCCAGATCGAGTCTCGCCCTCAAATACATCATGTATAATCGACCATCCGCAAAATTATTTTAGGATACATATCAATATAAGTAGATGTACTTCAAAAAATAAAGCATATTGTATAAAACGCATTTACCCGAACATCAAAAGGCCTCTCATGCTTCGATACACACGAACCATCGAACTCGAGTCGACGGTCAAGACTCAACAACCACCACCGTGTCATTTCTCATCATCAAGAAACGCTGGTAGTTCATCAATACATCTTCGGATAATGGACGGGAACGGGCTATTCACATACGGTGACCTCGGGCACGCGCAGAATAACCTTACTCGTTCGCTTCTACGAGTTGGCTAATTTTTGTTAAAGCAACAGAGTTAGAAAAAGTAAACATATCAAATATGATGCAATAATATAAAATAAGATAATTTACCAATGGTCTCGGCATCTCTGGCATGGAATGACGAGCCGGATCCTCGCTGTGTGATGGGCTAATGAATCCAGAGGTAGATCCATACTCCTGTAGAGACTGACGATGAGGTGTATACTCTAGCTGGTGTACAGGAGACGCCGGATCTGCTAGAGGAGTCTCATTGGGTACATCCGATGTAGGAGTACGTAGAAGGCCCCGTCCTCGATCGCCACCCGCATCGCCGTGGGTAGTTCCACGACGGACGGCGATACGCCTCGCTATGCGAACATCTACATCGACACCCTTCTATCATAGACTCAAACCACGCCTCGAGTCCTCGAATATTCTCTCTAACCACATCATTGATCGTGTCCGTGATCCAACGACGATCCTCCGACTCGACGCCTCGTGGTGCTCACCGCCGCTAGATGAAGAGGAACGAGCCGCCTCGTGACGCTTCCTCGCATCCCGATCGCGGCCCCTATATCGATCGGCGCCCTCGTCCGACGACGCCTATCCCTGCACGATCGATGTCGTGGCTCCTCATGCTCCTCGTGCCCTCCTCGTGCCCTCATCAATCTCTTCAACAACAGAAGATGCGCCCTCGCATCGCTGCATCGGTCGCCGACCAACCCCACATCGAGAAGGCCCCGCCTAGAACGAGGTTGTCTAGTGCGGGCGGGGTTGTTCCTCAGCGCATGATGGGAACGGGTCTCCGTAGTTCACCCCAAGCACCCGGATATAGAGATGACGATAATACGGCATGCTCATCTCATAGTCGTCCCGACTAACCCCAACAACGGCTGCCCTCACGATCGAACAGGGCCGGTATCCACGCCAATCATCTTCGTGAACTTCCACCTCACGCATCTAGATACACATCCTCCCGGACATACTTTGCAACCGCCGTGCCAAGATCCGGATGATCTCTAGTGACCAAATATATAATGCCCATGATGGTCCGTAGAAGTGATATTTGGCCCCGCCTTCATATTCCACATGTAGTGTCAGAATTTGATACGCATATGCAGCCCATGGAAACTGCAACACGCCCGATCGTCAACTAAGACCCAACCACGGATCCACGTGTCGTGGCAAGTCGATACCCAAGACGAATGCGTAAAGAACTAAGATGGGCCACACGAGATATAGATGACCACAAGATCATCAATCGGACAACCGTATCAAAGAATCTCACACCTAGATTCTCTATACTAGTCCTTCCGCTACCAACAAACCTTCGATAAACCTCAACGGATTGCGGATCGCATTTCAGTAGGATCGAAAGATGACGCCCCAAAACTCAAACCCGCCACGAGCGCAAAATCCGAGAAGGAAAACAAATTGTCCTCCCATTAATAAAAACCATATCGCCTCGATCTTCAAGACCAGGAGGGCCTAACTGTCGGGATACCATATGGTGCAAACTCATGTTCGACTTGGATCCGTGTTCCCAACCAACAAAGTGACCAAACATCCTCGCTTAAACCTATCCACCGTGTCTTCACCACCTATATCTCTCAATCTGTATGACCCTTCTTAAATAATTGGGCTTGAAGTACGTACGATTGTGGATAGACGATTGATGGTCTCGCCTTAAGAACTCGATTTCTATTTATTAAAAAATAATAAACTATGCTTAATTAAGAAATATGTCAATTAGTGTGTTCACACATATTGTGAAATTAATTCCAAAAATATATAGAATTGGTGGTGAACTTTTGTGTCTCGATTAACATAGAATTGGAAATTTTGTTCCCTATGACTAATTTTTGTGGATGGACTTAAGAACTTTACCCATGGAACACATTATCCACTATATATTTTGTTTCTAAGTTCACAAAATTACAAGGAAGTAAACCCATTAGACAACCTTTGTGTGTTAGCATAGTCGCAAGGATTGAAAATTTCTACCTAAAATTACTTGGTGGATATTCTACCTAAAAGAAATATATTTGTTAAATTTAGTAACATAAGATTAACTATTTATCAACACTTTACCGCTTATAATTTCAAAGCGCCTTATTAATAAACGAATTCTACCAAATTTCTAGCAGAGTAACGCTTATAATATGATTTGCCAAATCAATCAAAACTCATCCAAATTCATCCCAAACTCCCCAAACCATACATAATAATTCACAAAGCATAGATTCAATTAATGTCCGAATTCACAAAGCATAGATTTACAAAGCATAATAATTCATGTCCGAATTCATAATTAATATCCTATCACATATATTTGAATTATTTTTTAAAGCATAAACACAACACAATATATAGTTAAAAAGCATAGAAAATACATAATTAATAATATATAGTTAATAAAGCATATAAATACATAATTAATAATATATAATTAACAAAGCATATAATTGAAATTATAATTCGTAAATCATAATAATTAACAAAATATACAAAACAACAATATAAATAAACAAAATACAACAATATAAATATATATTGTAGAATACAGATTTTTCGTGAATTTGTAGTTTTAAGGTGACATACATGTTTTTAAAAATACCTATCTAATTATGAAAAGTTAAATAAAATAATTTTGTAATATTAGTTTTCCAATAAAAATGAAATAGTATGAATTTTAATCGTAATTATCAATTTCTACATAACGCCTATTTTCTATGCTTTTTACATAATAATTATCAATTATCAATTATCAATTTTAATAGTAATTATTAATTATCAATTTTACATAACGCCTATTTAACATAAATATTATCAATTTTAATAGCAAGTATCGATTTTAATAGTAATTATCAATTTTACTATAACGCCTATTTTTGTTTTTCCAATAATAGTAATAAATAAAAGTTAATAGAAATACAAGCAATATCAACAATTCAGTATATAAACATCCATTTTGAACAAATATAAATAAACAAAATATAATAATATAAATAAACAATTAACAATAAATTGTACATGTGTACACTACGCTTTTACTAACAATTAACGACAAAAATAAGTTAAAACATAATAAATTATGAACTATCAACTATTGTCAAATCACACAATAAATTATGCACTATCACAATAAACAATAAATTATATATTATTGTCTAGTTACACAATAAATTATGGACAATCAACTAATATCTAATTATGTCTAATTAAATAAATTATGTACTTTTCTGTACCCAACATTTGAATGGTCTACATTTGAGATTCTTTTAATCGAAGTGGTATATTCTACCTGTTATGTATATTATCAAATATAATTTGCATAATAATTCACGCATAATAATAATAATTAAATTTCGAAATTTGATAATTCACTTATCATAAAAAACATAATTAACAAAATTAACAATATAACAAAACATATAATTCAAAATTCACTAATCATAAAAAACATAATTAACAATATAACAAAACATATAATTCAAAATTCACTAAGCATATAAATACATAATTAATAATATATAATTAATATAGCATAGCATATAATTGTAATTATAATTTATAAATCGTAATAATTAACAAAATATAAAAATGACAAAATATAAAAACAAAACCCGTGACATTGTGGTTGGTCACACAGTGGGTAGGTTGGCACGGTGGGTGTGTTTGCCGGCGGGCGGGAGGGGTCATGAGGAGTGGGTTGGTCAGCCGAGGTGGCTTGGCCGCGGAGGAGTGTGGTTGGCCGAGGGTGGCTTGGGCGCCGGTGGTGCGTTGGCCGGTAGGGTGGGTTGGCGGGCGGTGTGTTGGCCGCGTGTGGGTGGGCCGCCGGTGGGTGGGTTGTTGGCCGGGGCGGGTCACGCCGAAGGATGGTTTGGCCACGGCGATGATGTGTCGCACAGGAGTGGCTTGGCCGCTAGGGGTGGGTTGGCCGCCTAGGGTGGGTTTGCCGCCGGTGGTTGTTTGGCCGTGTTGGTTGTTGGCGCGCCGGAGGGTTGGCGGGAGTAGGTTGGTCGCCGGAAGCCATGGTTCGTGGGAGTTGCTTGGCCACGAGGGAGTCACGGAGGAGGATCGAGAGTTGGCCGGAGGAGGGAGGAGAGAGAGTAGAGAGAGAGAGAGAGAGAATAGAGAGTGAGAGAGAGAGTAGAGAGAGAGAGAGAAGAGAGTGGGACATGGATTCTTTAAAACATCCGAAAGATTCTTCGCACATTTTTTGAATTGTTTAAAATCTAAAAGATTCTTAAATTTTTGAATTAGTGTTTCGCGCCATTAGTCAATGGCACAAACTTTGATAATGGCACAATTTTTCGTGTTTAACAGCTTTATCGATTTTGATGAAAATATATTAAACTAATGAAATGGGTATAGATTACACTATTTTTTGAAATGGATATACATAGCACACTTTTTTTCAAAATAGGTAAATAAGCTCGCACCCAACTAAAAAAATACGAGATTAGATTTCTCTTTATTTTCATTTTTCGTAATAATCTTTTTGACTTAATTTTAATAAAGTGAATGGTTTAACTTGTGAATATGCTCCAAATTAAAACCAAAAATTGCATTTCAATTATCTCACTTTACCATAATCTTATAAAATAAGTAAAATTATTGATAACGAAACATTTTTTAAAAATAAAGCACTGAACAATGTATATATATATATATATAAATTAAGCCCAGATCGTCGAAGTTGGCCTTAATGAGCATGTCGCTAACTCGTAAATTAAACTCATTTCCTAGTATTTCTATGTAACCAAATTTAGAAAATTTAAAGATTATTGGCGTATAAATACATAAATTTTGCATGCTTTTGGTTTTGTACGCAAACTTTGAAATATGTCAATAAATATATGAATTTTAATTTTATTGTAATTTTACCATAATTTGTATTTTTCCCCAAATTTGAATCTTATGTGACAAAATTAAATCTTATGTTCTTTTCAATTATGATTATTTTTAAATAATAATTTTGTCGATCCACCTTATCTCTCGTCTCTCCAAACTGTGCTCGAACAAGACAGCCCACAAAAAAACACTTCAAATCAAATCAGACAACCAAATGTTAACAGATGATTTAAATTCTTGTTTGACATGATCAAAACCATCAACAGTGCGACGACAAAGAGAGAAAATAGAAAGAGAAGAGAGATGAGGTGGACCTAATAAATTCACTTTTGTTTATATTCGAAGAAAAATTTATAATCAAAACGACGTTTTTTATTGGAATAATGTCATATGATTGCCACGTAAAATTCAATTTGGGGAAAATACAAATCGTCGTAAAATTACAACAATGTTAAAACAAATATTTTCATTATCACATTTCACAAGTTTGCAAAATCAAAAACACTCAAAGTTCATGTATTTTAAATGTCAATAACCCAATTTTAATTAAAGCTTTTAGTGTCTCTTGAAATTACGTTATTTTTGCAAAACCCAATTATTTACATGCTGTATTTATTACATAATTTGGGCAAGGACTTTTTTTTCCTATTGTTAAACCCTTCAATTCATTTCATTAATTTACGCTAGAACATTCTGATGGTTGAGATCATTTTTGTATAGTCAAAGTAAAAATAAAGAGTTAGTAAAAATCTGAGAGAACATTCTAAAATGGGTTTTAGTCAAAGTAATAATATTGGTTCGTCGAAGCAAGTCATCTCTCCACCCCACTAATTTCTTTTTGTGACCAAAAGAAATTTGTAGTCGTTATTTCCCTAATAATCTGTTAATTACATTAAGAAATTTAAATACTGATGAATTTTGAACATTTTACTTTACGATCACAAACTTATTCATTCTATCCAATATTTACTGAGCCAAATTCAAAGTAGCAAAACATATTCATACTCTAACCAAAATAATATTGGACTGAATTATCTTATAGAGAAATTACTAAAACAATTTAAATTGCATCCATGTTGGATTGAAATCTAAAGCCTAATTAATAATCGACCAAAACTTAGAGGAGAAAGTTGAACATTAAGATTCTAGAACTTCTTTCCCGATTAGAATTACTTTTAATTTAAACTGCATATAATAAAATATAATATTATTAAAACATCGCAATAGTAAAACCTATGACTCGTTAAATGGGTAATTTAATCTGCGCGGGACAACCAGTTATATTGCAGGAATAAAAATTATTTTCGGATTTCCATAGTCAAATACGAGGCACTAAAATATACGAACGTATGGTAGAATGTAGAAGATACTGCCAAACTTAAGGTAACATTTTTCTTTTGTTCAAAATTTTTATTCATCATTTCGAGTGGATTAGTCTAAGATTTTTTTTTATTATTATTATCATATTACTTAACTATTCTATCTTGACGTATCTTTGGTGAAAATTCGGAATTAATAATACCCTTTCCTGAAGAATGAGATCAAATTCTACTGCTCATGCAGTTAAAGAAGACTTTCAATACTTGTTTTGAACGAGAATCCATTTTAATAGCTTTTTTGAATAATCAACTTCGCGCGATTAAATAGTTAATAACCAGTAAAGTAGAAACTTATCTATGGGCATTAGAAATCTCTCCAATTTAATAAATTAGTTCCTTGTCCTATCTAAGACGTTTCATTTCTTTTGGACACGGTTATTTAGGAGAAAAGTATAAAGTGATTAAAGTGATAAAAAAATAGGTAAGTCCTATAACTTTTGAAGAGATAATTATTTCTTAAAAAAGAAACATGTAATCTTGGATTGGACAACCCAAAAATGAATACATGTCATATTGGGTGAGACAGCGAGGGAGTACATGTTTTACAGTTGTATGATGTTAAGACTAGAGCTGGCAAAAGGGGCGGATCGGGTCGGCCCGGCCCGGCCCGACCCATCGGGCTTGTTGTTTTTACTGGGTCGGGCTAGCCAGGCCCGAAATGCTATCGGGCTAAAAATATGGTAGCCCAGCCCAGCTCCATCTGGGCCATCGGGCCACCGGGCCAAACACGTCCAATATTTAATTTACTAAAATATTATTTTTAATTTCAAAAATATTATTTTTAATTTCAAAAAAATATGATAACAATAAATAAATTAAGTCTACTAACATCAATTTCAAAATAAATAAGATAAATTATGCCTACTAACATAAATGTTATTTTCTATATTTACTATTTCGTATTTACTACTAATATAAAATATAAAAAATTTAAATGTGTGGGAGGGCTTTTTGGCCCGTTCACACCGGGCTTTTTAGCCCCAAAGCCCGGTCAGCCCGATGGGCTATGTGGGCGGGTTTTGTAGGCCCGATTTTTTTCGAGTCACTATTTTTACGAGCCCAACCCAATCCCAATTTCGGGTACCTCGGGCCGGGCCAATTTTGCCGGCTCTAGTTAAGACGTGATTCAGACATTTCATATTTTACGTATGCGATTATATGGTTGTCCATCAATAAACCATAAACGCAAGATCGCATAAGCTATAGAATTCACATTATGGTGAATAAAATTGACGTCGTAATCCAAAAATCACTTAGTTTAATGTTATTACTCATTTCTATGTGACGTCGAGTAACTATATGTTTAATTTCGATTTTGAAAAGGATGGTTTACTGTGTGCGAGCGCAAATGAGAACCACTTAAATAATTGGTATGCGCACACAAATGAGAACCACCCTAATTAATAAATTAATTAGTATGATAATTAATTAATTATTAATTAATTAATATTGAATTGATAATCCTAACTTTGAAATGTTAGTTTTGAATTAATAAACCTTAACTTTAAATTAATAAGTTCTAATTTTGAATTAATAAACTTTAATTGTAAATTAAGAACCATGATTTTAAATTAACAATCCCTAATTAAAATAAATAAACTCTAATTGTGAATTAATTTTCAATTAATAAACCCTAATTGAAAGTAACAAATTCTAATTATGAATTATTATATTGTAATTAATAATTAATACATCCTAATTAATAATTATTAAAACTTAATTATCCTTAATCCTCTTAGTAATACCTAATCAATATTAAATTTAATGCTCACCCAAATTTTCATCTTGTCAGTATCTAAATTTACAGCAGCCAGGAACTTAAATCGCATTCTCCATTATTATTTTTTCACTAATTTAATGTAAAAATAATTATGAATCGATGAACAAGAAGAATGAGTGAGGAAGGGATATGAAATTGAACATAACGTTTCACTTGATTTCACGAAAAAAATGAGGTCGTTTTTCCAAAAAAATAAAATAGAAGAATATTTTGACTTTTCAATTGCCTCCAATTTGGAAAATAAATAGAATAACTTTCGTGTGTTATGTTTATATATGTGAATTACAGCAGAGACGAAAAACAGTAATTTGTGTACCAAAATTGATTGATAAAATTATAGAAGAAAGTCAAAAGAGTGATATCTGCTTCTCTCTTTCACATAATCCACGCTAAGCTTGTGCAAGGATTGCTATAATTAAAAAGATGCAAATCTAAACCAGCAACTTATTATTATTATTATTATTATTATTATTATTATTATTAGAGATGGTCTCATGTGCAGGCATTGATATTTTTCTTTAATGCAAATGATACTCTTATTCAATGTAAATTATATTCCCTACGTCCACCAAATACGTTTATTTAATTCTATTTTGGTCCGTCCACAAAAAAATTTCTTTTCTTTTTTGGAAACACCAACTCTATAATTTTTACCCAAAATCTACCCACTTATTTATATATATAAAAAACCACCTACAACTCACATTTTTACTTTCACTATCCATTAATATATTTATTTATATCTCTATGGTCCATCTTTTAATCCCACTATCTATTAATCTATTTATTTATTATCTCCACTTACTTTACATTCATTACAATTTATTAAAATCTATGCCATCAAAATCAAAGAACGAATATAGCGGATGAAGAAAGTACATGTTAATCATATGGTAAAACTTAAATAATAATTTTTTTCAATGTAAATGGTGTTTTTATCCGTCTGCACCGTGGGATGGATGTACAAGAGTTTTTATGTTATTATTATTATTATTATTAAATGTAAGTTAATTTAACTATAAGAATTAATATGATATGAAACTCACATGATCATAATCGGTGGCAAGCACATGAATCTTGAGGAGGGTGCTACTTTAAAACCGTAAAATTATTGTCACACGTACTTAAATAATTCTATAATTGCCCATTAAAAATGAATAGCAATAACAAAGGAATTCCCCTTGATTTCCTCTCATATTTGCAACTATATAAATCCAAATTCACATATTCATACGACACAATTCCACTTTTAAAAATGAAAGTCCAGCTAATTACGTTAACAGATACCAAAAATCCGATGAACATACGTGACAAAAAAGACTAAACAAATACAACGAAACTTAATCCATCTATTTTTATAATTCATTCGTGTTGCATGCAAAACTTATATAACATTGACAGCTCGTAAAGAGTTGAAACTAGAGAAATTAGCACATTTCTCAAAGTAAATAAGGATTTTGGGGAGAAAATAATTAAATACTACTATTACTTCATTTTTATTCTATTTTTGGCTTTCGGGCTTTCGGTGGGTTGGTAAGAAGACAATTCAAATCAACTGCTCACAAGTTTTCAAAACTAAAGTGGACGATTTTCAAAATAAACGGCTACAGACACATGGAAATAATTTGAAAATGACTCCAAGTTTGTCATAAAATATATACATATGTATATATATGTGATATCTGCAGCTGAAGTCAAAACTAAAGTGGACGACTAATCTGTAGGTGTCACGAAAATAGATTACAACTGAAGATTAAAAGTTGGAAGAAGATCAGAATAAGAAGAATGCAAAGTAAATCACGGATGGTTTGAAAAAAAGAACTCAAGAATATTTTAACTTTGGAAAAGGAAAGAAATTGAAGGAAAAGTTTCATGATTGAAGCATGTGGGCGACATCTATTTCTTTTGCATAGAATAATAAGATCAAAAGTGGAATGTTATTTGAAGCTTCTATGACAGGAACCATTAATGATGTCAATTCTCCAGAGTGTCTGGTTTTGTCTGGTACAATTTTCTTTTCTTTTTATTATTTATACATTTTTAACTTTTTGTATATTTTTAAAGTATTGGAGAATATGTTTTGAAGAATGTCATGTGACTATTTTAAGGTGGCTTCTTTAATACAAAAGGCAGACTAGATTTGTGTTGTAGAGTATTAAGGTAGTTTTTTTATTACAAAAGGCATATATACTTGTATACGCTTTTTTAGGGAATATTTGTACAAGGCATTATTTTGGGTTAAAATGCATTATGTTCACATTCAAGAGTGTAGTGTCTATATTTTGAAAATAAATTTTGTACAGGACTAGAGTCTAGAGCCCTTCAAACTTGAAATTTAACTATGTAGGCATATATATACTATTTATCGGCCCTAAGTGGAGACATGAAGCATTCTCTTCTCGAGTCCAATAATCAAAATCAAAGCATAGAAAACGTTATACACACGTACCACAGGACTACTAGAAAATCCGTAAGAATAAAAGACGATTGACCCCATCAGCCCTCCGACCACACTTATGATCGTTTTCTAACACAAGCAAAATTACAATATACCATCCATAAATTTGAATTCAAATATGAGTACCGTCCGACAAAAATTGAGAGACTGCAACAAACTAGGAAATTGTGTAATTTTCAACCTTACTTCTACGGGTCTACCATGCATCGCATTTTACATAATAAGCGACAATATCGTGTGGGACCTAACTACACTGCGTAGGTTTTTTCTTTCTCCCGACCAATTCTCTATTCCCAAATGACATTTCATCTCATACTCCGACGACTGAATGTATATAAAAAAATCCACGATTACCCACTAACACATGACTTGCGATTTCTCAAGTAGACAACAACGACGACGACAGTTCCTTAGTCGGACCAGAAGACAAAACATCATTCTGGAAGAGAGGATCTCGTCTGCTTTTATAAACCTAGAAAAGCAGCACACTTACCCTTTCCAGAGATTCTGATGGATAAATTTTCCACATCTCTTAATTTAAGATTCAGGTCTCGTTATGTAATAGCAAAAAAATGAGGTACTAAATGTACATGATCTAGAAACAATTCAAGAACAACTTATTTCTAAGAACAAAGAAAACCTCAATTTACACTGCTTTTACACCCATCACTTACCTACCTACTCAAAATCGTTGCTCTATCCGTTATCTTGGTCAAGTTGCCGATCTGGTTCTCCCATCTAACCAATTCTCCTAAGAAAGCCCCGCAGGTTTCGTGCATTCAAGTTCATAAAAAAGTATCCACGTTCTGATGGTATATAGACGTTTCCAAGTGTAGGCAGAGTCGTATTTCATGTCAAAAATTTAAGTCAGTTGCCAAACCTCGTATTCTGAGTGATCCCTACTCCTTCACCAAAGACATCACCGGGATTCCCTTGCCGGAGAAACTGGTACACTTAACTCGCAGATTGTCACCAACCACAAAGTTTCTTCTGGAACCAGTCTGCAAGGTAGAGAGACCAAGTTTCATGGAATTAATGACAAATTACAGCATGATATTTTCTTATTATTTTCTAGAAACGTCACTTGCCAGACTTTAGGCGAGTCTACGATCTAGAATGGTTTGCATTTAATCATGACATTCACAAGCTACGGCCTTTTATCATAATTATTCAGTCTCATAGGAATTTAAAGAAAAAAGCCAATTGATCTATTCTCCAATTCTGACATCTTAAGTTCTAACATGAATTCCTTAAGTTAGGACTCAGTATTAGTTAACTTCAACTTAGGGACATCTCATTAGAGAATTCGACTAAAGGACTAGTCCATGGAAATATATTGTATTAAAGAAGCCTGAAATTCCAAACTAAAGGACCACATAAGATTGCCGTTTACCTCAAACCGGTACATCCCACGGATATCATTACCGCAGTCAAGGACTAGTCCATGAGCACGAATTTGGTGAACCTTCGTGGTCAGCTCCGTTCCTATTTTAAATTTCTTTGCATCTAGATGAGCTTCAGCTGCATTTCCACACGTGCTTAGAATACCAAACGGCTTAAGCAACAATTAAACATTTTCTATCATGTTATAAATTAAGGTTACTACTGTAGTCTGTCAACATGGACAAGATTTTTCAAAGCAGAATTAACTGCTACCTTTTGAAGGGTGATTTAGACCCGAAGATCTGTCTGCCTCATCACACTCAGCAGCACTTCGAATCACAATTGATGATAAGCTTTCCACAGCTTCCGCAGGCTGATCATCCTTATTTTCTTGCTTCGTTTCAGCATTGTTAGTAAGCTTCCAGTCTTTTGGTGTTTGTTGCACAGGATTAGTGGATCCTCCAACTATGGGGGTTGCTTTTGATCCTGTTTTAGGTAAAGTGGCCTTGAGAGATAAATTGATGTTACCACGCACGTCTAGGCCAATGCACATCAAATTAAGCACTTGGCCAACTGATACCACATCAGAAACTCGGGAGACCTGACAGAAATAAATATATCTTCTATGAATAACAAAAAACTGCCATAGAATAAGAGAGTAGCAAAACCACAAAAGGTAATAAAGATTCACAAACCGGTTCATGTGCTAATTCGGAAATGTGAAGGAGACCTTGTTGGCCTCCATTGAACTCCACAAAGGCGCCATATTCCTTAATTGAAGTTACAATACCTTTATACACACCTCCCTTTTCAATCTCACGACCCACTATGAAGTCAATCTGAAAAAACAAGTTAAAAGATTAATCAGTGAGGTCCACTAATTAAATGAATGACAGTATTTTGCTGATATACTTTCATCCATAAAAAACAAATAAAAAATAGATTTGGCATTCATGCAGAGACATTGTTTTCATGCATAGACACCTGGAAACGTACCCCAAGGAACATACAGTAATTTATTTTAGCATGCAAGGGATAAGATAAATGAGTTCTAAAATAAGAGCTGAGCTAGACATACAGATTCTTTTCCTACTACAGATTGTTGTCTTTAGATGCAATGTTGTAAAAAGCTTAAGGCGTAAATGAGGTTGGCCAGGCCAGGCGTAAGCCTCAGACTTAAATAAAATTCATAGAAAACAATAAATAACAACCCAAACATCAAATTTAATAATTTATAATTCTTGAAGATATCAAATTAAAGGCATAAAATGTTCGTAAGCATCAATTCATGGAATATATTCAAGCAAAAAGGGAGGCTGGCGAGAGCAGAGGAGAGAGAACAATTCTGTTTCTTTTTTTTGAACAAAAATAAAAATTAATTACTGGTCGGGTTAAATGTTTAATTTAGTATTGGGATTTAAATTTTAGACTTAACAAATATGGGCTATTTATAATTTTGTTTGGCATCTAAAAGTTAGCCCAAAACACATAAAATCCAGTAAAAAGATTGCAACATGGGAGGCTTAAGCCTCGAGGAGCCTCGAGGCACTTCGCACTGAGGCATGCGCCTTGGCCCTCTGAGGCTCAAGCCTCACAGACACCTGGAAAGGCTTAAGCCTTGAAGCTTTTAGGTAGCGCATTGCCTCAAGGCAAGCCTTGAGCGTTTTGCAACAGTGTTTAGATGTAATGTTACAAGAAAGAAGCAACAGGACATACAAACCAACTATATGCAAGTAGTGCAAGTAATTACCTTTTCCATCACTTTATCCATGACTGTTTGGTTTTTAGCCACCACGGTAAGAGAACCATCATTCACAGATATCCTTCCACCTATAGCATAAACATGGTCTCAAATGTAACACTATCTGAGGTCAAGGGTGAATGCAGAAACTTAAAGAAGACATCCATAAGATATGCTTTACACGCTAAGCTACACCGAGGCTCCACCATAAAATGCCAAGAAATAGTTGAACCCTTCTTAGGAAATATTGGGAAAGTCTATAGGATAGTGATAGTATAACATTTCCAATGCAATAAAGTTATGTAGTGTCTATTGTCACTGACAGCATATGGATGCACATACAAATACGTAACAATCCAAAAAGAAAATCAAGTTCTTAAATAAGTAAAATCATAGAAAAGTATTCTGCAATCCAGGCCATGCCATGCTCTATAGCTCGTTTCAAACATCATCGAAATATTTGAATGTAATAGACAGTGCTGAAGTCCTTAAACATGGGAATAAGCTGTACTGGTGGCAAAAAGCAACACATGCACACAGGCTTATAAATGTCACAACATGTAGCCAGAAGAACAAACCAAACCTGTTTCTTCTTCAATCTTTCTCTTTAACGCACCCAGAGGACCAATCAAGCGACGGATTGCTTCATTGCTGTACTTCAAGTTCACTGGTATAGGAGAGACTGGTTATGTTATGAAAATAAGGGGGAAAGATGGGGGGGTGTATTCTAAGTTCCAAACAATTGGTTTCTACTTTTAGAAGGGGAAAAGGATGAAGAAAAGAAAAGAAAGGGCCCTCATTCAGTAACAAAACCAATGAGACAGTTGGAAGTAAGCTTCGTACCAGCTCATCTGAGTAAAGAAGAGGAGATGTATCAATTATACTTACATATCCGTGGAGAGTTTCTGCCATCCTGAGTACGTGGTACATTTATCTCTTGTTCCATATGGTCAAGGATTTGAATGCGGCCTTTACGGGCAGGCTCTAAAGACTCACATATTATATCTAAAGGGATTCCTGCAGGTTTTATATCCAACTGAATTGCTGTAACTCCACTTCGGGTCCCAGCAATTTTGAAGTCCATATCTCCCAAATGATCCTCCAAACCCTTTAGTGATAATAAAGAAAGAAACAAATAAACAACCTCATATCTACAATCAAAAGTGAACGCAATTTGGCATAAAGCACTACGATTTTCATTAAAATCACATGTCAAATAGAGAGAAAGAAAAACATAAAGGATCACAATTGGTTGAATACCAATAATTTGAGAATTTAAAGTAATACATCAAACTGAATTTTCATGAGTGATACAGTATGAAAACAATGTAACTTTCTGGTACATGTTGATTCCATTAAGAAGAAGAAACACCCATATAGTTCATTAGTGGAAAGCCTTACAAGAATATCAGTTAATATTCTGTAGTCCGTGATTTCACCAGTTGCAGGATCAGTTTCACTGATAAGTCCCACTGACAAACCTGCTACATGTTCCCTCAGTGGAATGCCAGCATCCATCAAGGCCATGCTACCTGCAAAAAAATGTATGATGCTATTATCAAGGGAATTAATATAGGAAATAATCACAAGTGATATAACAATAGATTGCTTCAAGCTCATGTGATGACTAGGCAAATTATAAAACTCTTCAGCAGTCTCGAGCGCAACCTGCACAAACAGATGCCATTGATGTTGATCCATCCGAGGCCATGACTTCTGAATTGATACGAACAGTGTATGGACAATTGTCTTCAGGAGGCATTACAGCAAGAAGTGCTTTCTCTGCAAGGGTACCTGCAAAATAAAGATTCATTACAATCCAATGTGTGGGAATGTGTAAGAAAGTAGAATTGATGTGACATGAATTTAAGACAGGAATTTGCAAAATAGAAGACATTGATAAGAAAGCTATTAGTAACTTAAAACTCCTTCAAAGAGAGAAGTATTATTGTCAAAAACCAAACAGAGCTAGAGACAATCAATTCACCAGCAAAACACTACAAACATGCAAAAAAGCCAGGGTCTAAATATGCATCACTTTCCTCAGTTCTAATAAGCATATCCTTTGGATAATAAGAGCAAAACAAAGTGCAGAATTACTAACCATGATTTCTTTTGATTAACATCCTTTTGGAAGGGTTTATTATGTGAAGTTTCATTAACAAGTAGAACTTATAATTACTATAGCTTCTAATTTGCTAATAACAACTAGAGATTACATCTAATTCTTCCCTTTCACATGTAAAATGAATAAAACATCCAATTCATCACCAAGACTAGAGAGGTATCTGAATGTAAAGATAAAAAAGCAAAAAGTTTAGCCCAAGATTGATAGTGTGGGATTAGAATATATTTCACAAACGGAATGACCACCTTGAAGGCATTGAATAAATGCAAAACTAATTAGTTTCCACCAACTTGTTCGTGAAACATGCAGATTTACCACAAGGCCTAAGGAGAAGGGGCAAATACAGGCAATTCAACAGAGGAATATTTGTGGTACAGTTTCACAATAATAGCATCTTACAATTATATCAAGAATTTAATATAAATGTGAACCATAGAGGCAGCTACATTTACAAAAATAGAATTTCAACTAAATGTGAATTGTGGGTTGTGTAAGCACTAAACCTCAGTCCAATTATTAATAAGCTAAAAGAAAAGGCTTGTAAACATTGATGTACAATTACCAAAGTGCAAAAGTATGCACCAAGGAAACTCATAAAAGCCATTGCTCGTCATTATTCAAGGAATGATAAGTAGGAAGACTAAAGAAACAAAAACTGCACCAAAACAAAAAAGTTAATATGACTATTTGGAAATGCCAGTAGCTCACCATGTCCAACTTCACGTCTGTTCAGTCCTACTCGTTTACCAACTTCATTAGTGCAAAATGGTGGAAAACTGTAGTGGAGCATAAATCTCTTGGATGAAGGACCAACCAAAGAATCCAAAACTTGAGCTTCTCCAGGTGCTCCAAGGGTCACAGTACAAAGAACCTATAACCAACATATGAAATGCGGCAACTAAAGTAAGCACTTTGGAAGAAAGTATTCAGAACAACAAATGTCATCGAGTTTGCTATTCTGGCGCCTAGGCAGTTCAGTGATTACTTACCTGAGTATCTCCACGAGAAAATATAGATGAACCATGTAGCACGGGCAAATGGCCAGCTTCACAATACAAAGGCCTGACTTGATCAAGGCGCCTTCCATCAACTCTAATTCCTTCACCAATTATCCTTCTGCGAACAACCTGACAAGGCCAGAAACAATGTCGAAATAATAATAAAATGATATTATATTTATTAGCTAGGGATCAATGTAATTTTGACCAAGGGAACAGAGCTCCCATATTTAACAGCATAAATCTCTTCTTTTCAAGCATTTGAAGTTCTTAGCAACCAATTTAAATATTTTTATCAGTGTTAAATAGTAAACAATTCTGCCAATGAATGTTTGTCCAAGGGCATTCCATTCCTTGACTCTTTTCTTCCTTCCACAAAAGAGAGAGATTGTGAGATACATCTTGGGGTCTTTATACATAAACATGACTCTAGTGCTAAAGATCGAGATTGATGCACATACCTTTTTCCGCACATTGTCTACTGTTTTTGACAGAACTTTGAGACCTTCTTCATCACCTTCTTCCTCAAGCGTTTTCCTCACATCTCTTCCAATATTGTCCAAGGCTTCACCCCTTTCAAACTGCACAGACATAAAGCAAAATGCATGTTGAGAAATAAATAATGAATCACATGATTGAAAGATACTGTAGTGTGAGATAGTACGATTCTTTATGCACGTATCAGTATTTTCTGTATTTGGAATGAACCTTGCCGTATGTAGGGTCCGTAAACACAGCTTCAATGGGACCTTCTGACAAACTCCTTATTTTTTCAAAAGTATCCTCAGATACCGTGTATAACTTATAATCTGTTTTCTGTTTACCGGCCTTTGCTGCCAGCTTTAGTTGAGGCTCGAGATATTTGACTGCCTGAAGAATCAAAAGCACGCATCATACATTAAGTAGACGTATTAATGAATAGAAGAAGTAAAAGCTCACCTCAGGATGAGCAAATCTTAAAGCAGCTTCCAAGTCTCTTTCAGATATCTCACGTGCTTGGAAATCTATCATCAATGTTTTGTCTTTTGTGCATGCATAAACCAAGTTAAGATCGCTCAGACAAAGCTACAGAAACATCCATGAGATACAGATTAGATTGTAGCAACAGCATCAGAGTTATTCAAAATTTCAAAGCAAACATTTTATTCCATGCAATATGACTTCAGACAAGCTATTAGCTTAAATGCTAAAACATTTGAAAATGGACTTCACGAGGATGAGACAAAAAAAGAAAAAAAAGAAGGGGAGGCATTATGAGAATGACCAATTTAATTTTCTTTGCCTTCATCTGTTCTTATATGTATAAATGCCATCAACAGCCAAAACAAATGCCCAATTTAATTATGAGAATGACCAATTTAATTTAACTGAAATCAAACCAGCAAAAAACAGCAATCAAGTGTATAAATGCCATCAACAGCCAAAACAAATTATTGTAACTCACTATTCTAAATATAATTTGCTAGAACCTAGAGAACATTTCTTTTCTATTACACAATTTAGAAGGAGAAATGCAATTTAGGCAGGTCAAGTAGGCTATAGAGCAAGCAAAAAAGAAAACAGAACACATTAATATCCTAACAAATGGTACCTAGCTACGACATGAATACTAGTAATTGACAATGTAATACATTTTATATACCCCGAAAATACTTATAGAAAATAATAAACGTTTGTCAACAGAAGAAGGCATTTCAAACACCTCATCCATGCTGGGATTGACAATCAATTGACCATCAATCCTCCCTATACGAATAACTCCAATAGGACCACCCCAAGGAACATCTGATAACATCAGAGCAGCAGACGCGGCGTTAGCTGCCATTACATCGGGATCATGCTTCCCATCAGACGAGAGAACACTCGCCATAACCTTCAGAATAAGAATGCGAGCTCAGAAACAGCACCAAATCAAGTCTAACATAACTAGTTGAACATATACTGGGCAACGCTACTTTACCTGAACCTCATGGTAAAATCCACGAGGAAAAAGGGGCCTTATAGGTCGATCAATGAGGCGGCCGCATAAGAGCTCCCGCTCTTTCGGAGCTCCCTCCCTCCGCATAAATGTGTTCGGAATCATACCCTGAGCAAAATGCTTCTCCTGGTAATCGACCTGATCAAAACATGCAATTAATCAATTTCCTTACCTAAAAATGTGAATTAGCACAGAAAATGACATTATCAAAAGAAAACCATACAGTGAGGGGCAAAAAATCGCGGCTGCCGTCGCTCTTAGCTGAAGCGACTGTGGATAGCACTCTTGTCTCCTCCATGGACAAAACGACGGAGCCGTTTGCGAATCGAGCTATTCGACCGGTTTCCATCGTAATCTTCCGCGTTCCGATCTCGAATTCTTCGGTGAACGTCTCGATAATCTTCTTTCCGGCAGCTGCGGGAGCTTCCGAGTCCGCGGTCGTGGGTGATTGTGCGGGTGACGAGGGAGGCGCGTGGGAAATACGGCCTCCGCAGATGCTGCGGAATTTGATCCGCCGCCATGGTATGGTTGTGAGTAGGGGGTTCGCTTTGCTCGCCAACGGCGCCATTTGTGTACTGGCGAGAGAGAGCTAGTGAGAGGACTGTGGGTTTAGGGTTTAAGTGGCGTTCAGAAATTATACTTCAGAGTTGGGGTTTTAGAAATGAGGCTCGGTCAGGTGCATCGCGCTCATTTATTCCGCAATAATAGATAGTACTTGTCTCATTGATTTTGATGGCATTAGTTTAAAAAATTACTAGTAAATATAAAGCGAATAGAGAATAAAATTTATATTATAAAATATTATTTCAGTAAAAAATATAGATTATATAATAAGTATAAAGTGAATAGGAATAAACTCTATATTATAAAATATTATGTAAGTCAAAATATAGATAATGAGTGACTTTTGTTTAAATAAATGGATAAAATTAAGGAATGCATGTGATGGCTATATCAAAAAATGAAGAGTAAATATTTTTGTGGATAGATTGAAATTAAATTAATTGAACGTTTTTCGTGGAGGAAGTTTTAAATTTATATCATACCATGAATCTCTAAATTCCTCAATGGTTGCTTGGTTGTCATTTTTCAGGATTCTCTTTCTTCGGTTTTGGGTTTGGACTCCTCCATTTAAATATTCTTCATTCATTCATTTTAACTTGAGATTTTGATTGCCTGTCCCTGCACCAAATAATAATAATACGATAAATAATACTATTACAATTATTATTTATTTATTTTTTTATTATTATTATTATTATTTCAATGTTGATTTTTATTATTATGATTCTCGTTTGTTGAATCAAGTGGTTGAAAAGAGAATCATTCTCTTGTGATGTTGAACCAAACAAAATGAAAAATTTGGAATCGTTCTTTTCCTTTTCTTTCCTCTCCATTTCTTGATTCATTTATTCTCCCCTGGTTAAATCAGACAAACCCTTAGTAATTAATATGTTTTCCCTCCAAAAAAATTAGTATTTTTAATTTAATACCATTTGAGAAACTTGGGTGTATCATGATACCAGATAAGTAGGTACAATTAAATTCAACTAATATTTGCTAATTTTAATTAAAATTTATTAATTTAAAATTCTAATTAATTAATCAATAAATTAATGGGTCCCTATGCACATACGACTCGATGCATCTAAAACTATCTCAAACTTTCAAAACATGATTTTTCTGTTGACTCGTATAATTAGCATGGAAATTGATTCAAATTATGAAAGTCATACCATACAATTGTTATTTTTCCCACTTTTTGACATTTTGTATGGGTGAGGTTGATAGTTATACTATATATTTAGGCGTGAGTATTATTCGAATTAAAATTAAAAAATTGAATTGAATCGATGGATTTCAGTCGGTTTCAATCGGTTTAGGGTGAGATTCGGTTTCGATTTGGTTAAAATTCAAAATTCGAAACTTATTTCGGTTGGCTATTTGGATAAAGTGAGATTCAGTTTGGTTAGACTCGACTGAAACATGAACATGATGAATACTAATACACTTTGGTCGGTCGACGGTTTGGACTACATGAATTTCAGTTCTATCAAATGCACAAGATCGATTCGATTCAATCAAATTTTTCAAAACAATTCGATTATCGGTGTAATTAATTTGGTTCGAGCTTTAACGGAAACAACTACTGTGGTCCTAAATATATTAGGGTATTGCAAGTCTTCAATCAATATATAATTAACATTCCATATCCCACGTCGCAATCTTCTCATATTATGTATTCTTCCTAGTCCAATCTATTCTATAATCCGATACGTATTGAAGAGCCTATAACAATTCACAATCCTACGTGGCGTTACCATGCTTTTACATTGTTATTTATCTAAATTCTACATTTTATGCATTTATTCAATTTAATATAATACATATACATTGTCTCATCAGGAATATCCATCATTTACGTTAATTAATCATCACATTCCATATATAATATACAATAAGGTCAGTTACTTATTACATTCCTTATACAATACATAATTGTGTCAATAATAATGGAAATATATAATTGCACACAATATATATGTGTGAATTAATTACATACTCCGCCAATATTTATATTAATTATCAGCCTGTAAAAATATCCAAATATTCAAGTAAGAAAACAATGCGATGAAAGCAAATGCAATTACAAAAATGTTAATTTCCTTTGAGTTTTGATATTGATAATTTGGAATGCTATTTTGTATATTAAGCCCTCCAATTATTGTCAATGTGTGGAAAGAAGGCAAACCAACAGTGAAACTCAAAAGAATTAAATAATCCTCGTACTGCACAGTGTATAATTAAATAATCATGACTGCATATACTATATATCTAAGTGATAGATAAGCTATTTATTTGTAGTTTAGATATTACTAAGAATTATTAATTGAATTATGTCCCAGCAAAAGAGTATTAGATTATATAGATTAAGTTTTACAAAAAAGAAAATACAATCAAAGTTTTATATCGATATAAATTGTTTGATTGATTAACGTATTTTGTGGTTCATCATAGTAATGGATAATTCTATTAATACTATTAATTAATAATATATGGCGTTACAAATTTCTATCACCATATTGATCCATAAGCATACGTGGCATTTGATGATTTTTATTTATTATTTTTGTTAAAAAAAATCTCTATTTTATGCTTATTTTATTGTTGACTATATATTGCCAAATGTTAATTGATTAATTTACCTTTAGTCATATTATTACAGGCGTTAGAAATCAATTTTGGTCAATTAGCTCAATCTGTGCAATTACCATAAATTATTCAATTTATAAATAAGTTAGATTGATTAGTATGTACAAATATCTAAATGCACAAATTATGGTCAATTTAAAAATTTCACAAAATTATGAATCTATATCTATATCTATAAATAGATCCGCAATACGGATGTCATCCATAGCAAACCGACTTGACGACACAACGACAATAAACTACTTCATGTGGCCACCGAAGAAGACCGTTGCAGCGCGGAAAAAAGGATGGTGAAGAAGAAATTTTTTCGTTTATTTTTACAGAAGAGCAGCAATTGGAAGAGATGGCACTTAAGATGTAATCTTGATTTGATGTAGCTCTTTGATAAATATATAATTGTAAATGAGTTGAGAACATTCTTGATGTCACTAATTTGAGAATTTTATTTTTATTTTCAAGAAGGAAAATCTAATTTGTTATTTATTTATTTTGAACTTTGCGCTATATTATTGTTTTATTGCCAAGGATTATATGTTTTGTTTTTATTGTTCCTTAAGTTGATAATGTCGGGGAATATTGGTTTTAGATTATATTGTATGATATAAATAATTCCATTGGTTTAGTCACATTCCTACTGTGTATATTTCTTATAATGGTAATTTAATTGATGAACCTCATAATAAAACTATATAAACAAAGATATGGGTATCTATTAATTCTATAGCTATATAAACGAAGATATGAGTATATATCTATGTATTAATTCTATAATTCGATAAAGAATCTTATCTCTTCATCCATATACAATCTTTCTTGGCATTTGAACTTCTAATTTTTAAATTCTCAATTTAATGCCATTTTAATTTCAAGTTTATAATCCACAAGAATATGGATGATCTAAAATCAGTTTACTATAAAAAGATTAAAAATCATGATTTAATTATTAGTTAAATGATTATTATTGATTTAAAGTGGAAGTGTCTAACTGAAGCCCACGATATGTTTTTCTGTTTTTGGTTGAAAAATAATACAAATATGGATTCTAACAATTATTGTCATTATATTATATTATATTATATTATATTTTATCTACTATGACTATAAATACAATGTAAAAAGAATTTTTCTCAAATAAACAAATATTATTATACCAAATTATATTTATAAATTTAAACAAATTTGGGCAATTACGAGTAATACTATATGAATTTGAGAAAAGAACATGTAGTAAAATCAAATTTAATCAGGTTTGTAATGTACATGTATATACATCATAGAAAGGTTCACGTGGTTGAAAATATTTATATCTAAATATATTATCTCTTTAATTTCAGTAATTAGCGAACATTATCATGCGGGATTGTCAAGAAAGCGAGCAATAAAATCACTTTGTATGAAATTTGGGACACACACACACACACACACACACATATATATATATAATATTAAAAATGAATTTTATAGATTGTATAATTTTAAATTTTATACGTTCAATAATTTTTACTTTTAATATTCACTATTTCATATGCCGAGTTAGGAAAAGTACACGTATATACATTCTAGACGGGTCAGATAGTTAAAATATTTTTATATTTAAAGATGATATTTTAATTCAGATAATTAGTGGGTACCAATATATGAGATTGGTATGTGAAAGAGTAGTAACAATTATAGTTCAATTTATATTTGAAAATTTTAATAAGCGAGTAATTATGAATATCAATATACTATTTGGACGAGAACGTACTAAATCATTTTTGACCGAATTTTGGACTAGAACATGTATATAATCATTATGGACGGGTCCAAATGACTTAAAATATTTTATATCTAAATAAATTACATCTTTAATTCGTGTCACTAGATCGCTATATGAGATTAGTGCGGAAGCAGTAGTCTTGGTTATTGTAACAATTTATGTCTATAAACTTAAACGGATTTGGTTACTTATGAGTATCACTATATGAGTTTGAGATGAGAATGAATAATAAAGTCACTTTTTAATTGGGTTTTGGGGAGCTATTTGTATATACGTTCTAGATGGGTCCAAGTGATTGTTAATGACCTCTTTAACTTGGATAATTAGTGGGTACTACTATATAGTAATGCAATTTATATATCAAATCTATACAGATAAAGATTATTTGTTTCTCTATGACCATTAACAAGAGACATGGCTAGACTCTTTTGGACGTAAGATAGTAACTGCCAAAACTTGTGTTCAACCATGAATCAGTTGTACGTTGTAATCTCATGAATTATTAGCTAAAGATGACTCAATTTATCTATGACGATGATAGTTAGATGCGATATAACAACTAAAGTGGTGTAGATGAAATTTTCGACTTATTGTGAGGTAATTGCAAAGCTAATTTTCATATTTTGGAGAAATATTATATTTAAATATCTCCATTTTCTATATTTAAATAAAAATATTTTACTATTAACACTTTAAACATACATTTTTTTTGGTTTCTTGGAGATAAAGAAAGTGGGAAAAATCGAACATATACACTCTTAATATTTTTCATCATAATTTTATTAATTATCTAATACTTTTGTAATAAATTATCGAAATACTATCATTTTGAAATAAATTTTTGACTTATTTTTAGATTATATGTATAAATTAAAATATAATGTGACTCCCGTCAAATTTTGACGGGTTACACACTAGTATTCTATATAGTAATACGACATTTACGAAATATAATAATGGAGTTTTCTTTTCGAATCAATAACTTGTATCTTTTCTTATACAAAATAAAATATTAAGAGGGTGTTTGACTTATAAAATCTTTAAAACAGTTTATAAGTTGTTTATAAGATTATAAGCTGTTGTAAAGTGTTTGGCAAAATAAACTTCTAAACAACTTATAAACAGTGAAAATAAGCTCCAATAGCTTATAAGCTCCTCTAAAAGTAAGTTATTTCAACCCAATTTATTTTTTCATAAACTTACAAGCAACCATGAATTTACCAAAATAATCTTATTATAGTTCGTTATTTTCTACATATACACTACCAAACTTCATCTCTCGTCAATTTTATCTCTCTAGTTATGATTTTCTCCTTCTAACTCACGATGTTTTCTCTAGTTTATAAGATCAATTATCCAAATACTTTAATAACTTATAAGCTCTTGATATATTACCTCACATAAGCTCTTGGAACTTATAACATCTCTAAAATAAACTTAGCCAAACACCCCCTAGGTATGTTCACAAAACTTGGTCCTCCTCTTTATATCTCTACTAAGCTTTTTATCGACAAACAAATCTTCTTCTTGAGATTTTGTTGAAAATCGTGTATATATATATATATATATATTATATGTGGTCATCAAGTTTCCAGGAAGCTCCTTTGATCAAGATTTTGAGTGACGTAACGTTTAATTTTGTGAAATTAAACTGCATAGGATCGATCTACGTTTCGAGTGGATGATCGTGGTGTATTCACGTTCTCAAATCCGATTTTCGGTGAGTGAGAAATAATGGATCAAAGTTGGCCACTTAAACATGGAGATATGTGATTAAGGGATAATCATGGATTAATTAATCATCATCCCACATTGATTAATGTACCTTCATTAATTGTCTATATAAGTGGTTCATTGAACACTTAGTATAATTATGTGCACAAGTGATGGGTGGAAAGTCCACGCGCGCCGCCGCCGCCGCCGCCGCGCCGGCCCGGCCCGCGCCGCCGCCCGCCGCCGCGCCGGGCCCGGTGCCCGCGCCCGCCGCCCGCGCGCCGCCCGGTGCCCCGCCGCGCCCGCGCCGCGCCGGCCGCCCGGCCCGGTTCGGTTCGTGGATCGTGGATCTTGCAATTGGTCTTTGGGTGGTCTTTGGGCCCGTTCGTGGGCCGGTTCCGAGGCTCAACTCATGTAGCCCAATCCGTTGGGCTGCGGAAACGTGGGCACGTTGTCTCCAAACCGCCGTAACCCTCTACACTCAATGGGGACATAACTCCGTAACACCGGACATCAATGCGGTGTTGACTCAAAGATGCTTCCCATGAGGGGACGACGCTATAAATAGGACATGTCTCTCAAAGATTAATCACCCTCGCAAAAGCATTCTCGCATTCTCTCAAAGCACCGCATACATAGCTCGCCTCGCCTCCGTCCGGTTCACGGAGCTCGTTGGTTTGCGGTCTTGCCACCCACGACGCTGTCGTTTTACCTTTGGAGACGATACGCGTAACCGAGAGCACTACTGGGCGTATCTCATTATGGAAAGAGACATCCTCGACTCGGCATTAGCTTACGGTTTTGTTTCATTTTAGTTTCAATACTGTTTAAGTTTATTGTTAGTTTTGATCTCCTACTTCTACATTTCTGTTTCGAGTTATAACACGCCCGACAAGTATTGTACTGTTCGTACACGTTTATCCAACAGATTTTTATGGTAAGAAGTTAGCTACTTCGCCCTTTTATTTATAAAACGTTGTCTGATTGTTGTGGCTCTCCTTGTTTGATTTTAAAAGGATAGGTTAAAATACACTTTAATTTAAAATATATATTATTTCACTTAATTCGACAAATTAAACAGAGTTACACAGTTAAATTATACAATACGAACTGGTAAACCTATTGGTTTGATCATGAATATACAATAAGTTAGATTTTGTTTCAAGGATAATTGACGTAAAAATACTGATTTTGGTAAATTTTTGTATCGCACACCTACGTCAATTTTTTTCATAAAATACACAAATTTAATAAATATTATGATTTTATTATGTTTGAAATTTCCATCAAAATTAAAACTAACACAATAGTTCGATGTCATAAATCGGGTGATTTCCTTGCAATGCATGCCTCCACGATATCTTTCCATAGAATATGAGAGATGGTGATCCTGTGGCGATGATGATGGCGATGTTCTAGGGACGAGACAGTGGTTGGTTGGGCCATCAGAGTTATAATATGTAAGAAAGGAGAAGAGAGTTTAAGACTTGACATTGAGAATTTGGGCACTTTCCCCCCTCCATAATATCAGCATGAATATTAGGCAGAAGAAAGAGATGACAACGTGAATTGGAAAAATTATTTTTAAAATCATAATTAAAGAAACGCCATTTTGATTGGAATAATACCAAGTCGAAGCTAACACATCTTACCTATGCCACCAGCCATGTCAATTTTATCTTGGGTGGAAATTAGGGATGAGCAAAACCAAACAAAATCCAAAAAATCTAACCGAAATTAACGGTTTGGTTAGATTTGTACAGTAAAACGGTGTGGTCCAGTTTTAAATTTTGTAACCGAAATTTATTCGATTCGGTTCCAGGTTGAGAAAAAAAAATTGGTTTTCAAACCGAACAGTCAGAAATATTTTTTTTATATTAATATATTATATTTTACAAATATCTATATTATTAATATTTAAGTTGGTTGAAATATATATATATATATATATAATATTTATATTGTTAATAATTTAAAATCGGTTATATTCAAATCGAACCGAACCAAATATTTTTGGTTCGATTCGATTTGGGCATACAATATGATACGGTTCGATTTACATTTTAAAAATAATTCGATTTTTGTTTTTTCGGTTCGGTTCTGTTTTAGATCGAACGCCCAAATACTCACCCTAGTGGAAATCTCAATTATGATTAAATTACAACATTTATGAAGTTCTTATATTTTAAAATAACTTTTAGAATTAATATGCAAAATCAAAATCGACTAAAATTTGTGTATTTTAATACCAACTACTCTTTTTCCTTTAATATTAAAAGTGGAGCCAAATGCATATGATTGGTTTATCAACACTACATACGTTGTACTATCTCGTTTCGTTCTAAGTAATTCGTATTCTTTTTTGGTTGTTCCATTCTAAATGATTTATACACAAAATGAATCATTTTTACACATAAAAATATCTCCAATTTCTTGAACCACCAAACTTTATACACAAAATACAATCTTCTTTAATCTATGTGTTCAATTAGATGTATTTTTTGGAGGAGTTACATACATTAGTTATCGAGTCTATTGACCATATAGATATAATCAATTCAAATGATTTTATGTAAGATTGGCAGCAAAAGATTTCAATAAATAATAGACTTACTAGAGAAGCCAAAGGTCTAGTTATTTATTTTTATAATTACAGCTTATATCGGAAAATATACTTTTTTTATAAAACACACTTATTTTTAGTAATTAAACAAATAAAAAGAGTCTATCGGGACGCGATTGAGGTTTTAGTTAGCTCCGCAGCTAAACCCAGAACGGTGAACACGGTGCCTCCTTTATAAAACCCGATCTCCGTCAATTAAATGCTCCCGTTCCTCCACCGTCTCCGGCCGACCGCCATGTCCACCACCGCCGCTAGTCTAGCTTCATCGCCGTCTCTATTCATCAGGAATCCTAGATTATCATTCCACCACAATCCAGTACTCGTTAATCGATCCTTTCTCGCAATCAGTCCTCTCTCTTCCAGCTTCCCGATGCATCCGTTCGCTGCTTCGCCGCCGCCGCCGATAAAGTTCGAGTGCAGAACCCTATCGTCGAAATGGACGGTAAATTCTTTTTTTGCATAAATTTTACTGTCACGATTTGGTAAAGGACTAGTTCGCTATATTTTGGTGGCGGCGTTGACTTTTTGTATGCTTTGACGGGCTAGGTGACGAGATGACGCGAGTGATATGGACAATGATCAAAGACAAGGTTTGAACTGTCAAAATTTGTAATTATGTGTTCAATTCTGTGTATCTTTGTTGATTTTATTGTTTTGGCGTGAATGTAGTTGATATTTCCGCATTTGGAATTGGACGTTAAATACTTCGATTTGGGGATATTGAATCGTGATGCTACTGATGATAAGGTCACGGTTGAGAGCGCAGAAGCTGCACTTGAGTAAGTTTGCGAAGGATTTATTATTATCTTCGTACATGATTAAATTTGTTTTAGTTATGCAAAATTGTAATCTAATTTACTTCGTAGTTGTAGTTGTAGTTGCCGTGGAAGTTGAATTGGCTGTGTGTGGCTTCCAAGTAGTAATTATAATTGGATCTGCTTGCATGATTGCATCTCATAGTTAAGAACGGGGATCTATTGAATCTAGAGATAACACGAACAGAAAAACCTTTAACAAGAGGGTTCCCGGCTTATTGCAGCTCAATTATTAGATGATAGATGGGGCATGCAAAAGCATGAGTAGTTGGTTTTTCTGGGCTTTTGAGCATGCATTATCCATAAGCTGCTTGGCATCGTAGTCTATGCATTGATGGTAATACTGCTTTTGCTTCCCGGAACTTTTAGCTTCAGCTAACTCAATAGAGATATTTATGGAGATAGTGTCACATTAAGCGATACATTGCGGTTTAAATGATTCAAGTCTAGAAGCTAAAACACCATTGATTTACGGTTATGGGTGCACTAGTGAGATCCTCATAATTTGAATAGCAAGGCAGATTGACTTTCAATAGGAAGTGATAATATATTGCTATAATAGGAAACTTGTTCTCATTACTTCATGCGCATCATCTCCAGGTACAATGTTGCTATAAAATGTGCTACAATTACTCCAGGTTAGTTGTCTCTACTTTATTGGTGATATAAGCTGCTTTATGATAGTTAGAACTTAAAAAATAGCTAAGTCTCTCTTTTCAGATGAGGGCAGAGTCAAGGAATACGGGCTAAAAAATATGTGGAGAAGCCCCAATGGCACCATCAGAAACATATTAAATGGTCTTTTTGTGACATCTTTTCTTGTCTTCCTATCATAAAATTCTTATCCTGGTTTTCTGCTCTTTTCATGTTACTTGCCTGCAGTTAATATTTTTGCTCACTGGTTGTATTTTTGTCCAATCATTCTTTCTAGGGACTGTTTTCCGTGAGCCTATTTTGTGCCAGAATATTCCCAGAATTGTTCCTGGTAACATTTTGCTTCTTATTTTGTTGATGAAATTGAGACATGCAAAACATATTTCAGCTATTGCAATCTAAACTTACAGGCTGGAAGAAACCCATTTGTATCGGCAGGCATGCTTTGGTGATCAATATCGCGCTACTGACACAATTATAAAAGGACCTGGAAAACTTAAAATGGTTTTTGGTGAGCTAGTTATGCTTTATGAAATTGACTATATTTGGAAAACTTAAAATGGTTTTTGGTGAGCTAGTTATACGTTATGAAATTGACTATATTTCCAGAAAACAAGTTTTCATGAAGATTTATTTTGCTTGTGTCTTAGAGCCCGAAGATAGGAATGAATCTGTAGAACTGGATGTGTATGATTTTAAAGGTCCAGGAGTTGCCCTTGCCATGTATAATGTTGACGAGGTTTGTCAAGTTACTGATGTTCCTGCTTCCTATGGAATTGCTACCTTTTCTTCTAGTGCCTACTCATTCTTATTTTGCCTCTTTTCCTAAATCATTGTGATTATTTATCAGTCTATTAAAGCATTTGCGGAATCATCCATGGCAATGGCATTTGGGAAAAGATGGCCTCTATATTTAAGTACAAAGAATACCATCCTAAAGAAGTATGATGGCAGGTAATGAATGATTTATCCCCTGTAAATCATCTCAAAGTCTAATCACATTCGAATAGAATGTCTCGCGGCATTATCATCATTTCCTGAAGCATTATCATCATTTCCTGACTGTTTCAGGTTTAAGGATATATTTGAAGAAGTATATGAAGAGAACTGGAAGGGAAAATTTGAAGAACATTCAATATGGTAATGTTTATACCCTGGTACATAGTAGTTCCGAAGGCCATTCCACTTATTCTCTTTAATGCTTACAGAAAGTTGTTTATAGGTATGAGCATCGGTTGATCGATGACATGGTGGCTTATGCGATGAAGAGTGAAGGTGGATATGTTTGGGCTTGTAAAAACTATGATGGAGATGTACAGAGTGATTTACTTGCTCAAGGTGATTTTATCTTGAAAAGTTTCATT
The DNA here is from genome assembly GCA_036937905.1 of Salvia rosmarinus. NCBI lineage: Eukaryota > Viridiplantae > Streptophyta > Magnoliopsida > Lamiales > Lamiaceae > Salvia > Salvia rosmarinus. The sequence continues at coordinate 109,285,876 of CM072813.1, read as the reverse complement.
AGTAGCAGATAATCTGACCCCTTCTCAATGAGTTGCGACACAAATCTCCTAATGCTACACATAGTCATGCTTACTAGTCCTATTGCTGGAAGGTTGGCTGATATTCCTTCTCTCAATGCAGGATTTGGTTCTCTTGGACTCATGACTTCCGTTTTGGTTTGTTGTTCTTTGGCATTATTTTTGCCTCATCTCATAGTACCCATTTCTTTTGCTAACATTCTCATAGTCTTGCAGTTGTCTGGTGATGGAAAAACATTAGAAGCAGAGGCTGCTCATGGGACTGTAACTCGTCATTTTAGACTGCATCAGAAGGGACAAGAAACCAGCACCAACAGTATTGCCTCTATATTTGCATGGACGCGAGGATTAGAACATAGGTAAAGTTTTTTCTATCATTTGTCTAATATCGTTTGGGTGAGATTCCTCGTTATGAATCTTTTGAACTTCACATCCTGATTCTCCTTGAGACTATCAATCATGTCATGTTCATTGTTGATCTAAATGGATTTTATTCGCTTAAATCTTAAATATGTTAAAATAATCACACATGTCGACATGTCTATCAGAGCTAAGCTTGATGGAAATGAAAAGCTGCTGGTGTTCACCCACAAGCTAGAAGAAGCGTGCATCGAGACTGTGGAATCTGGAAAGATGACTAAAGATCTCGCTCTTCTAATTCACGGGCCAAAGTAAGCCGTGCATCCTCTGTTCTAACTATGCAATTTATGATTTGGCACCAGAGTTCTTGCACAAACTGAACTTTACCCCTTAAATAGATGCATAGCTTGATTTAGTTCTATTACAAAATAGTGCTTTTGAATAAAATTTTGAAACACTTAAAACCGGCCTTTTACTCAAGTAAAGCAGTTGTTCAATGTCATTGCTAATCTTGTTGGCAACATTTGATTGATGTGCAAAATGGCCATCTTTGGTCATACTGAACATTACTCGAACGTTTCACAATCAAGCGGTTTGGCGACTGATTTTCTTCAGCTGAATGTTACTCGTTTCTGAGTACCCAATAGAGTTGGTCTCGTTGATTGATTATCATTTGTTCTCAATACAGTTGCCATTTGCTTGCATAATCTAATCAATTTGTTTAATATGCAGGGTTTCGAGGGAGTTTTACTTGAGCACTGAAGAATTTATTGATGCTGTTGCACAAAATCTTGAGTCGAAACTTCGCACCCTGGTAACTGTCTAGCATCTTGATCCGTCAAATTTTGCGGATTTTGTTCTTAACTGATTTCTGTTTGAAATTCATAAATATGCTGCAAATGTTATTTGATATGCCTCTTTAAATTCCAAATAAAATACGGATGCAATCATTGGAATGATCTTACAGTGAAAAACATATCATTTTAGATACAAATTATTTTTCTTCCGAACGCATTATTCCTTCTCTTTTCTTTAGAGATAAGTGATTCGTATGTAGCATTATGGAAAAAAGGTACAACATAATTCAGCAAATTGGATTCGTTTGGATCACATCGAATCATTATAATATAAAATTAAAGAAATCAAGCTAAGTGGCCTTCGAGGGTGAAAGGGCAGCCATGCCAGCCAAGTTTGCCTTATTTCACAGAATCCGGGACCATCAAGTAGCGTAGCTGAGCGGTTCTCTCTCTGTGTAATTTCTTGCCATTTGTTTCGCATCACGACCTGACATTCGTTTTACACATACAAATCAATCTCAATCGGAGCTTGTTGACTGTCATTTGATTTTATTATTTTGAGAATTGATTATGTAATTACCACAGTTTGCCGCCAATTTGAATTTACGAGAGAATGATATTTCCTATTTTACTTTCATATATTGTAAATAATTTGAAATCGGTTTCATCATAAAACAATTGGGAAATGACTAGTATAATTCATATCCACAATCACAAAGATGAAAATGTTGAAAGTTTCAGTACTTGACAAAAGTTCACCTTCGTTGGTGGCTTCTACTATCGAAGACGTATGAGCCCTCGTAGGTATGATGTCGAAAATAATTTATTTATTTTATTGAAACATTAGTGTATGTGAATGTTATAGAAAGTATTCATTGGGTATATAATTAACCGCAACGTTCTGATTCTGGAAGACGATTATATTATACCAGCCGTGTGTGTGTATACACACAATATTACAATGCATCAATTATGGTATGGACATATTCCAATTCATGGTCACATGGAATAGGTTTGTAATATTGCATACTAATAAATTGACTACTCGTATATGCAAGAGAATTATATTTTGTGAATAAAATAGAACGAATTATTTAATTTCAGCCATTTTTTTAGCCCAAATTATTTTTCTTTTAAAATAAATCACTTTTGATGGACAATCCAGAAAAGAAATGAGAGGTTTGTTGGCACCGAAGTCGTAGTTAAAATTTTGGCCCAATTAGTTTATTGCCACTAATTCGCATCGCAAAAATATTCCATTATATATACAAGTCCAGCTCTACCGCGGTAGCTCATATTCTCTTACGCTTCCATTTTCGATTCGAGCTTCGTGAGAATAAAAATGGCGCTTCCCAAAGCCAAGGAAATCGTTGATTCAACCTCCGTCGTCATTTTCAGGTCCTCTCTCTCTCTCTCTACATACATATATGTGTTTTGAGCGAGGTGTTTGTAACTTTATTCGATGATCTCGGAATTGAAATTGATGATGAATTTTTAGATTTTCAGTGTTGTGATCGAGATTAGAGAGAGTTGTTGGAGCAGTATATTTATTTATGATTATGTATTATGCGTAGATTTATGTGAGTCTGTTTTTTATGGAAACGAATATTTCTGTTGATCGTGGCTGCAGCAAAACCTACTGTTCTTACTGCTCCACGGTGAAGAAATTGCTGAAGGAGCTCGGCGCCTCCTTCAAAGTCATTGAACTGAATGTTGAGGGTTCGTTTCTTTATTCTCTCGTGTGATTATTTTGATATATATATATACACACACGCGTATTTGTTTTATTTTAATTGCAAAATGATTTATGCTTCGGATTGTAGTTGGTATTGTATTTCGAATTACGAAACCGCAATCTGGACTGATAACGTGTCCATATTCATGAAGATAATTGCTGATTAGATTGATTGAAAATAATTTGATTGACATCTTCAAAATCATGTCATGTCTTCCACGTGCTTGATGCATTACCATAAATGCACAAGGTTAAAATGAATCCGCTGAGGAGTTTGAATTCCGCTAGCTCTTTGTAAGTCGAGTCCATCTTATGAAACTTGCTTGGCGCGTTTTGTATCTCATATGTATTTTGAGCTCATAGTTTCATCAGGTTGATAATGATAGCTAAAGTAGCATTACAAATTCTCCTTGATAGAGAACAGATGTATTGATAGGTTACAATAACTGCTTTTGTACTTTCCTTTTGCAAGAAAAAATATCTTAAGGGGTGCTATTTTGCTGCGGTGAATTCTCTCCATTCATGTTCTTGTTTCCAATTCCATTGATTTTCAATGAAACGATTGCACTATTGAGACCTGGTATCTGTCTTTATACGACTTTGAAGATGATGGAAGTGAAATGCAATCCGCTCTGGCTGAATGGACTGGGCAGCGCACTGTGCCAAATGTGTTCATTGGTGGCAAGCACATAGGTGGATGCGATGGTATAAACAGCTACCTTACCTCTCTGTGTATTGTGAGTTTGCATACTTCATGCATTCTGTTTCGCTCCATGTACTCATAATCATGTATTTCGCAGCAACCACTTCATTGCATAGGGGTGGAAAGCTCATCCCATTGCTGACTGAAGTTGGAGCAGTTGCCAAAGCTGAAACCCCAGGAGGTGCCAAAGCTGAAACCCCAGGAGGTGCCAAAGCTGAAACCCCAGGAGGTGCCAAAGCTGAAACCCCAGGAGATGCCAAAGCTGAAACCCCAGGAGGTGCCAAAGCTGAAACCCCAGGAGGTGCCAAAGCTGAAACCTCAGGAGATGCCAAAGCTTCTATCTAGAGTACCTACCGATTTCTATTATGTTCTTACTTGCAAATGATATGATAATGTAGGCCTCACAGTCTTATGTTACTATATCTGAATTGATAATCATGATTATGTGGTATTTGTTTGTCTAGATATGCATTGATGAGGTAAATCATGAGTAGTTATGCATAACTACATAAAATCAATATCCTGCTTAGCAGCTTCAAGTTGCTATATGCTAACAAAAGGGCAATTTCCATAGTACATAAAGCGAACTATGATCAGACCATCAACTAATTTTGAATAGTTATAACAATCATTATTGATACATGCTATAAAGAAAAATAACTCTGTGCTGCTTTTACTTCTCTAAGGCTCTCTAACCTTTCACTCAGACAGCCATGACTCTAGCTCCTTTCACCTCCTGTAAGAAACCAGATTATCAGAGATCAGAATTAAGGATACATGAATACATTTTACAATTACAGAACTAAAGTTATGTCAAACTTACATTTGAGACACTGGTCCAGCAGTCAAGAGTGTCTAGAGCTTTTCCCAGTTGATGTGTTTCACGTGCTAGAGCTATCCCTTCTTTTAGGTTCCGAACATGCCCACTGACCAACAACGCAGCTGCTGCATTTAAGACCTGTAACAGTCTCTTCTTAGCATCTGTTTAACATATTAAGGTAACATCTTCTTGATCTACGGTTTTTATGATAAACATGAGTATGTAGCTGCATTCACAGACAGAGGAAAGGGGTCTTGGGGTGGTTTCCATTATAGTGCATATTGATTGAGATATATTTAGGAAAGAGGCCAATGCTGCATGTGACTTGAGTATTCAGGTAGATTTGAGAAAAGATTTAAGCACATAAGAATTTCACAAAAAACTTGTGTCAGAGAGTTCCCATATGGTGGTATATCTGTAATTTTGTTAGTGTTTGGATTTGGATCTTGACCTGTCCTACGAGTCATCTGACACAAGACAGTTCCCTAAAAATTTAGGTGAGCAAGAGTTGAGTAATTAGGTCGAAGAAAGCATCTAAATAACTTACAAGTGCATCTGCAATGGCTCCTTTCTCACCAGCCAGTGTGCGCCTTAGCATCTCAGCATTATATTTTGGGCCTCCGCCCTGCAGATCTTCTAAGGTGCAGCGAGGAATGCCGAAGTCCACTGCATAAAATTAATTCAAGGTCGATTTCAACAGAGAATACGCAGCATAAAATTAATATAAGTATTTATGGTCTAACACAGATTATACATGCTTGAAATTGATGTAGCAAGAGAGTTGCAATCAAGTAGCAGATCGTAGAGAGATGAATTTCTTACAAGGGTCAAAAGAAAATTTCTCTATCTTTTCGGCTGTAACATCAAGCACCATTCCAGGCCCTGATAGAATTAAAATCATTAACAAAGGAAAGAAACAGAAGAAATGAGGCTTATACTCAGAAAGTTTGAGAATCCTACCTAGTGGACTCATTTCATCTAAACCCTCACAATGAACAACCATTGCTCTTTTCATGCCATATCTTTGTAGTGCTTTAGCCATCTTACTGACCTGTTCATGTTCAATTCGTTCATGTGTTAGTTTACAGGAGATGTAACATGAAAATGTAGCAGAAAATCTCATACTCCGTTAACAGGTCTTTGAATATTGCAACTTACCATGTCTGCTTTATAGACCCCGACCACGGAGAAAGGAACACGCGCTGGATTTAACATCGGACCCAATATGTTAAACACGGTCTTCACTCCCAGCTTTCTCATCACAGGAGCAAAAGTCTTCATTGCTGGATGATAGTTCGGAGACATCATGAATCCAATCCCGACTTCTTCCACACATGTCTTCACTCCCTAATTTGGAGAAACACAGGTTCTCTTAAGTGTTTACTAATACCGAACATAATGTCTTACTGATGAAAAGCGCATAACAAGAGATTGAGACGGTGTTTGGCTAAGCTTCTTTTAAATAGTTTATAAGCTTTAATAACTTATAAGATGTTTAAAGAGCTTAAAAGATGTAATATCAAGAGCTTATAAGTTATCAAAGTGTTAGGGTAATTAAGTTTATAAGCTAGAGAGAAAATTTGCATTAGAGAGAAAATAATTGAGAGAAATTAAATGAGAATGGTATATGTTGGAATAACAAAATATAATATAATTAATTTTGTAAATTGATTGTTGTTTATAAGAACATGAAAAAATAAATTGGGGATGAGGTGCTTATTTTTTGGATAGCTTATAAGCTGTTTGAGCTTACTTTTAGTTTTTACAATTATAAGTTGTTAGAGAATTTATTTTGTCAAACACTTTGCAAGAGTTTATAAGCTTCTAAATAGTTTATAAGCTATTTTAAGGAGCCCATAAGCTCAGCCAAACACACTCTGAATCCGAACAAAATGGCTAGACGAGTTTGGCAAATAGCACCATTTTGAGTGACACTCGACCCAACAATAGGATAGTGTTGGCTTCACATTGAGTGGGAATCAATCATCTATATCCTTGCTTAACTAGACAAGTCTTCAGCACTATCTCACTAGTCCATAACTTTAGGTACATTGTTATTTCTAATTTAGGGTGGGCAGCCTTTCAAACATTTAATTTGATTAAGCATCAGCATCATAGGCTTGAGGAGAGACGAACCTTAGGCTCAATGTCAATGGCGATGCCTAGTGCTTCCAAAACATCTGCGCTTCCACATGCGGAAGAGCTCGACCTATTCCCTTGCTGTACAAACGGAAACAGGCAAAAAACATGAATCTTCTTAACATATCATCTTCTTCATAGGTATCCAGACATTCAGGGGGTGTTCGAACAATTTTGATCTAAACGCCCCCATAATGTTTGATATATTTAGATCAATGAAACCCACCCACCTTGGCAACCTTGGCACCACAAGCAGCAGCAAGAATTGCAGCACCTGTTGAGATGTTAAGTGTGTTGGCTCCATCACCACCAGTCCCCACTATGTCCACTGCATTATCCAACCCTTCCATCTTTTTGCAACGTTTTATCATAGCCCTCGCCATACCCACAACCTACATTTCCCAACGGCCAAAAATAAAAGCATATTGCAGCCCCCGTACTTTTAATTATACCGAATTTGGTCATTCTCTTTTACTTTGGACTCAGTGTTTAAGAAAAAGAACTCGAAAGTAAAGGACCGAAACATTTTTTAGCAATGGTGTGTGTGTGTGTGTGAGAGAGAGAGAGAGAGAGAGAGAGAGAGAGAGACTTCTTCAAAGGTCTCGCCTTTGGCTCTGACGAGGACAAGGAAGGCACTGATTAAAGCATCATTGCCATTGGCTAGCAAGAAATCAAGTGATCCCTCTGCTTCCTCTTCACTCAAATCCTCCTTATTCAGTAAACACTCCATCAACTTCAAGCAAACAAACAAATCAAATAAATGTAATGAGAATCGGATTTCAAGATTGTGTAATTCCAAATCCAAAATGAATAAAATAAATGGAGAAAAAAAAACCTCTCTGGGGCAATAAATGGGCAGCCGAAGAGGGGGGCGGTGAAGTTCAATTCTGCGAGATGATCTAATCAAGAACTCACGCCGTCTCACATGATTCAGGACAGCAAACCTCGGAATTTCATAAATGTGGTTGGATTTCTTGGATTCGAGATGAAATGGAGAAGAAAAAAGTGGATTTTGCCGTAACAAAGCCATTACTGCATACTTATCTGTTTCAAAAATTTGTATTTGAATGTGAGATTTTGCTTAGAAAGCCAAGGATTTATATAGTTGCTGAATTAAATGTGACGGTTGCATTTATAGGAGTACAAATTTAGGTAGAGCGACAGTTATGTATAATGAATGTTGAAAAGTGTTAAATGGTTTTGCCTTTTACTTTGTACTCCATTTGGATCTTGCAGAGGCCTATAAAATATGCGATAAATGAGGGGTTTTTTTAGTTGAGGGATTATGATTTGTCCCTGGTTATTCATCCTTCCAAAAAGATAAAATACTCTACTTACAATATTCGGGTCAATAAATGTAAATTGGCATATACAGATTTTGTTCTTTTTCTACACTTGTTGTACATATAGACTACTTACACGTATTTTACCACAACTTTCTTACAATTCCAGCCGTTGGCCCAAACAGTTTCTTCAACCAAGTCAAATGCGAAAACTTTGAAGTTGATAGATTTCACATAAAAATGAATCAACCACAATACTTAAGTAAAAGGAATCTTTGTTTGATCTATTAAAATAGACGAAAATTGTAACATTTCAAAGGGAGATCTTTCTAAAGAATTAACGACAACCAAAAAGAATAAGACATTTTTGTTTGGAAATAACCACTATATTTCCTTCTTTAGAGCAAAATAAAATTACTCGAGATTTGATAACAGAATTCGGCAAAATAAATACAAAATAAAATTACTCAAGACTTGATAACAGAAATCGGCAAAATAAAATTTAACCTACGTCGGAGACACCACAGATTTATAGCTGAAAAAATAAATAAAAATGTTTACAATACACTCAACCTTCTGTCCACGAACACTCCAAAAATTACATACAATTTTTACTTAGATATGAGATTGCTATCTCAATTGAAATTTTGGCGCATTTAAAACAACGGGAGGGGGCTGCGTTATATAGGAACCAATTTGGAGGAGAGAACAATCCCACAACCGATGTGGGATAGCAATGAGCCACCATATTTGACAAACAATTTTTGAAGTCATGGAGTCCATAAGGATTAATCTCCCAGTCAGTCAGTTGACTAATACACATAAATCTACAACGAATCTTTAGTCCATTTATTGTGGCACACACCAGCGTCTCCATAACAGAATTAAATGTTTTGACACAATCAATTTAATTACAATTTCAGAAGCTAAGCTTCACCTTGGCTATTTAGAACTTATTAGTTTTTGTACATACATGAGCACAAAAAGAACATTTCGGCATCTCAATCGAGTAAATTGACACCAAAACTATGTGATTCTGCTATTGAAACACAGTAAAACTCAAGATCTGATCAAAAATGAAAAGGGCAGTATGCCAAAAAGTAACATTTTGAACGTAATTTCGAGATAAAAACCCCATGAAAACCAACAAATCGTTTCGACTCAAATAATACCATTTGTTCCTTTTCACTAATATCTGTGTATGAATGAGGTAAAAAAATCACGAATTTCTAGCATTGAAGAGCAGTTCCTTAAACCCTCCGAACTTGGCCCATAACACCTCCTATATTCTGCAGTTGTGCAAATCTCTAAATCTTTTTTTCCACAAATGAATCCATAGCTAATTCTTGATGAATTGTAAGATTTTGAGTGTGTTCCACATTACACGAAAACATGTTCAATCTTCCAAAATTTTATGGGCTACACCGGTATGAATGAGGGAACCATCTGGATAGTATCCAATGTTTCACTTTCACAAACATGAGGAAGATGGCATAGCAAGGAACATGCATCAATGCTACCACCAGGTACCTGCAAAATCAATCATTGGATGAGACGACGTGGAATAGAAGTTACTCAGATACACACGACTACTGAAATAAGAATGTGGTGGCAAAGTATATGGGGGTGTTTTATTTTGTTGCCCTTTCATTTCTCTTCATGTACTTCACATATTTTTGGTCTATCTTCACTATTCTCCTATTATCATCATTAATTCATTATTTCCGTAGTTATTACTTATTACGATTAAGTTTGTGCTACCATGAAAAGGTCAGAACTAAAGTGAACATTCTTGATCAACGAAGTTAAACACAAGCTATTTTATATTCCATCAGAACCTAAATTCCGTCGCACTGATAAGTAAGTAATTCACTCACCACATAGGAGCGAGATTTGCTGATAGATCAAGAAAAGGATATGGCCACCTGACATAGACAAACAATCCGAGCAAAGCAAAATCATCAGTATGATTTGTTTCACTATAGTGAAACTAATAGAAACTGTAATTACCAAATTGAGACACAGGCATGAACAGTCCACTGGAGTATTACATAAATACCCGTCAACATAATGAAGTAAGAAATCCGGAACCATGGGAATTCCTGAGAGCAAACTTTCAAGATTATGCTGAATCCAGATAAATCATAATACTAAAGCATGATTTATTTTATAAACAAACATATAGGATATCCATATCCAGCAGCTCACCAGACTACACATAGCTGTATCACCAAGGAGCAAGACAGCATTGACGGAGTGTGTCACAACTGTCAACTAACCCAAAAGAAGCAGATGTAGTTTTTAGATTGAAGATGTGCTATTGGAAACTTCAAAATAAGAAGACATGCACGAAATGAGCATTTCAAATCTTGAAATACCAGAATATATGAATTCATTGTAAATTTGCAATGTCAGAATTCATTCAGCATAATAAGTAACACACTCTAGGCCATGGAAGGCTGTCCCCAGTAGAACATGACCTTACATTATCAGTACCCAAAAAAAATATACTTATGCATCCATCACTTGCAGAAACTAGAAGAAATCATGACATTTCCAGGGAAAGCAACGACCCAAAATAAAGCGATGTTAGTTTAATGTCTAAGATTAAATGAGAAACCTGACAAGCCAGGTAGTATATTCTATTTCAAAAAGCAGTTTTTTGTTCCAGAATATATCTAAGTAGATAAGCACTTACAAAACTCATAAGCAGAAAAACAAAGGAATCCTCTAGCAGATAAGCACTTACAAAACTCATCTCGTAATCTTTCAGCGCCATGAACGGGAATATCACACACCAGTAAACAATATCAGTGAGAGTTACCGCCCCTGCTGTCATCTGCTCAAGCAAAAACATGATTACCATTATAAAAGTCAGATCCCATAAATGATTAAAGCTATAAAGTTCTTGAGTACAATCACTAAGAATTAACAATCCTGAGGAAGTCGAGACTCCCAGAACTGCAAACTGGTCAAGGCATACAAATTGACATAAGAAATGTAAATGATGGAAACCTATGTTTAAGACCACCAGAAAAGTTATCAAGAAAATCTGACTCAGAACAAATCTACATAGCAAACTACTTTCATAAATATCACATCAAATCAGAAATTCCATTCACATTAAAAATCAGGAGCTTATGCAAGACCAAGGAGGACAAGTCTACAACTAAGACATTGGAAAGGCAGAAAAACATTTAACAACAAACTCAAAATCAAATTTTGAAGTAAAACAAATGAATATTAGTGCTGGCACGGATCACTCAAGAACAAAATTAATCAGTTGTCTCCTCCACTGGAAAAACAATTAAGTACACCTGGAATAAAACTTGATACAGATCATCCCAAACTCCAGAAGTTATCAGAGCATGGAATGTTCCATGATTGTCCAACCTCTCCCGGAACCTCATTCCATTTCCATTCACTCCATGTGCTAAGGGCACATATAAACCTTGCTCCGTATCCTCAGTTGAATAGCACTTAATGTTGCTATCTATTTTGAGATTGTAAAAACATCCACGTATAGAAAGCAATGACCCAAGCTGCATAAAAACTAGAAAGCATAAGACATGAGGAGACAATCGATGGCTAAAAAAGGGTCGTGACGTTAGAAGCTAGGATGAGTTCAGAAAGCATGGACTCATTTCATGTGCACTTTATGTCAAAATAGAAATCACAAAACATACCCCAAAATAGATGGTGACCATAGTAAAAGTCCACCTGTAAAAAAACACGTAAGAAAGGAGAAGTATTTAAAGACAATCAGAAACATATCCAGGTGTCAGTAGAAAGCATCTAAAGAAGATCTTCAAAAGTTTCATCGTTTTCCGCCTACAATACATCACATCTATGCATGCACAAAACGAGTCACCTATGGATTTTCGGGTGCCTCCACAGTCCACACATGACTAAGTTTCTCGATGTATTAACTGGTTGAGGTGAAGCGCTTACGAACACAAGGACCAAAGGTAGAAGGACTCACTGAGTATAGTAGTAAAATAGTTCAGCTCCATGTAAAGCAAGATCGAAAGACACAGTTGCCAAAAGCAGAGCAAAAGCAGTTATCCGAAAGCACAAGAGGAAAATAGGATGGATTTCCTTTAGACAAGGTTTCCATGATTTTCAGAGTTCACGTGCCAGCTCTCTAGCTGGTCCCCCCTTGCAGCGGATTCGGAGTTGCCCAAATGTTCACACTTCCATATTAGAAATGCTGCCACAACCATAGGTGTCAAGACCCATACTGCACATAGAAACACTCTCTAATCCAACCAATAACTCAAGGTAGTCGGATCATCATTCACAAGCAGCTTCATCCTGTTGAAGACAATGTGTTAACTAAATCACTTCAATCAACTAAAGAAAAGGGCAAAACAGCTTGCCCTATAACAATTAGCATGAAAACAAAGACTAACATAGGCATTCCGAATAACACATTGATTTTACACGGTAATTTGTATACAAACTTCAACTTTCCACTTTCTAGTTGAAACCTAAACTTATACAAACACAGCACACATCACACTAATGACTATCATGATGCAATTGTGTGCATTATCGAACAATTCAAAGAAATAACATCTAATGTTCTTATCATAAACAATCCTTGAAGCCACTACCCGAGTCCCACAACAACATCACAGGATCATGCCAGATAATCCACACCTTCTTGTATTTTCACCACGAAGTCACAAGAAGCAACAAAAGTCCTGCTCCTCATTTCACCCTCAAAGCATTCATTCAATCTTAAGATATCAAACAATGTTTGAGCAAAAACTTATTCTAACTAAAATAAAACAAGTTTCACAATCTTCTTCCTAATAAATTTGATTTCCATATCTAGTACATGAACAACATCCTTCTCCACATCTGTTATTAAATCTTTAACTGCAAAACTGTATTTAAATTAGCTCAATAGCAGGAAGCACAACATCTGCAAGCTCTATTGAACACATGCACACAGAGTCATCACCAAATCAAAAGCAAAAAATCCAACATAAATGAGAATCTCCGCTCACACAAACTCATTCATGCAACAATACGTATATTCACCCAACAGAAATATAACTCAAACAAAAATTCAGGCATATTCACATGCATCTGGCAGGCATGAACAGGATGCCTTCCCAATCAAGTAACCAGCTCAACTGCAGAGCTAGAACAACTTACTGCATTGAAGCAAAGATTCACGGCTCAAACGCAAAAAAAAAAGGATCAGATAAAATAAGGCATGAAATAGAATAAAAGAATTTCGGGTTTCGAAATGGGAAATGGGAATTTTGATAGATAAGAATGGAAGAAGAGTAGTTAAATTTGAGTTCAGCACTTTTTGTAGAAATAAAAAATCATGGTTGGGAAATGGAATTTGAACACGCGTGGCTTTAAATGAATGGACCTTATATCTTAATTTTTATTTGTAGGGATAATTTATTTGGAAATCAAAATATTATTGTACCATTATTCTATGTTAATTGTTGAAACTTGAAAGTGACTACTATTTGATTGCATCTTTATTTCAAATCTGGAAACCTCCACTTGGAATAGACTTAGAAGTTGTTCGTGCTCGTTTTCGATTTATTTTAATAATAATATTTTTTATGTATTTAAACTGTATTTATAAAATTATTATATTTAATAAGTTTATATATTTATATACTTCTTTTAAAATTCGTGTGTAAAATCAAAATCAATCAAAGTTCTTATATTTATGTATTCATTTTAAAGTTCGTGTACAAAACAAAAATTACATCAACATTTGCATATTTATATACCAATATCCCTTATTTCAAATATGGAAACCTCTATTTGGAATAGACTTGGAAGTTGTTCGTATTCGTTTTCGATTTATTTTAATAATAATATTTTTTATGCATTTAAACTGTATTTATGTTAACAGTTTATCAGAAAAGTCAAATTTGTTTCTTGTATGCTTTCGTATGTGTTTGGCATCACAATCAAATCGCTTGTGTTGTATTAAATTTAATAGCTTAAAAGATTTTATTTGAAACCAATACGTAAAAATTAAACATGAATAAATAATATGCAATAATATGTGTAAGTATTCAATGAAAAAATTGTCGACCTAATACAAATAATATGTAAAATTGTTATTTGAACAAGTCTATGTACTGAAAAATATATTTTAAATAGATAGGAACCAACAAATAAACTGAGTCTTAGAAATCTTGTCTTCAGAAGTACGGATTGATCGGAGGTAAAAGGTATTGTGGGAAATTATAGAATACTTTTCTAGTCAAATTCTTCTTTCCATGTTAAATATATTCGCCGAGATGCCTCTAAGGCATAATCTTATTAGAATGACTAAATATTAGTTTTGCAAAATAATAAATTATAAATCTCGTTTATAAGATCCCATCTCATGTCCTATTTTCAGTTTACATTATTGACACGTACATATACATACATGATACATCAATAGGAACAAGGACTTCCACTAGAAATTAATATGTTGGTGGAGATTAGGGCTCGTATGATATGGTCAGTAGCATCTCATGCACTAGTTATTTGCTTATCTTTGAATTAGGTCCAAGTATTCTTTTTGTTAATTCTATATATTGAACAATCAATTTGAAAAAATACAAAAGAAATTGTAGGGCTTAAAGATTCTTCTACTACATCTGAACGTCAACTAAAATTGAATAGATAGTATAATATTATATGGTGTATAGTTGTTGATTTTTTTTTTATTTTTTTTTACTATACGTACCATTCCCAAGGTCCGATCTCAATATTTTAAAATAAGTACACATAAAAATTAGTTGTAGTCATGATTCATGAATCTAAATTATCCAGTTGTTGTATTACTACTGAAAGTAGTAACAGATTAGATATCCAAACCAGCATGTGTATCGACATTAGTGTAGAGAATACGTGAGCATTTGGACAGGAAAATTATTATCATTATTAAGTATATTCCACGACGTTGCATTAATCGAGTGTTTTTAATTTAATGATGACAAAATGATGAATATTTCCTGTACATATGTTGGTTGTTACTTTATTTTTATTAAGTTATTAAATTTTATTGTATTTTTATATGTGTGCGTGCGCGTGCGCTGCATGCAAAATAAAATCATATATAATTAGATATACATGTAACGTATATAAAATAAATAAAATGCAAAATGTAATGTCTGTAATGGAATGTATGGACTTTCTTCGAAGATATTCGAGTACATTGCAAGATTTTCTCGAAGAACATGCATAGACATATGGAATCACAAAATATAACGTTTGAAAGATAAATAATTCAATCATGAGCTCAAACACGACATGCATATAAAATATAAATTGTGCCAAACAATTTGTCATACGATAAAATCATGAATAAACTCATACTATATCATTAATTCCAACAAAATATAGACAAATTACTATAAACCAATCAATCCATAAGTCACAACCTCACATCATTCCAAAACCAAACCAAATCAAAGTCGAATCGAGCCAAGGCGAACACGCAATTCCCCCCGAATCCCAACAAAAAAAAAATCCCTCACATCAAATATAGCCATACGACAGCATCTCCATGAAGTCCATCTCCTTCTGGATATCAAACTGCACGTGCATCTGCGTCTCCAACGGCTGCCTGCAGAAGCTCTCCTCCTCGGCCAAGTTGGCGGGGCAGGGGCCGGGGACGGGGGCGAATTGTCCAAAGTGGGCTTTGCGTCGTGAATGATGAGGGTTCTGATGTAGTTCTGCAGAGGGGTGGAGTTGGAATTGGTGCTATTGTTTCTACGTGAGGAAAGCTGCCTCCTCTTGGTTGCATTCCAATGGTTTTTTATTGTATTCTCACTCCTCCCGGGCAAGCTCCGGGCGATCTCCGCCCATCGGTTGCCTAGCTTCTGATGGGCTTCGATCAGAATCCGGTCTTCTTCCTCCGACCACCGGTCTTTCTGCAATGTGTTGGCAAACATGAGAGAACTGAGGTTGAGTGCGAAGTCTCAAATCTTGTGAGTTAAGTTGTGGTTTATCATACTATTATGCATGGAGTGAACGATTCAATGTAGGAATATTAATTGGAAATTAATATATTTGATTAGAGATGATGACATGCTATATATATTGTGCATAGTAGTGATGATATTGTGTTGTAACGTGCAACTATAGTGCGCTTGTGAAATAAAATATAAAATTGGAATAAAGGATGAGAAAAAAGATGTAGAGCAAAAAAGATACATTCATGCAAAGTTGGCAAAGAAAAAAAGGAAAATTAGTCACCATAATTATGTGAAACAATTTCACACACACACACATATATATATATATATATATATATAATATGTATGTAATATATTGCCGTATTATATATGTGACCAAAGAAGAAAAGTTATAAATTATGAGATTCTTACGCATAAAATGTTGGTAAGTATGGTATAAATTTCTCGAGATGCACGGTTTACATGCAGAGCATGTGTTAGTAATATATAATGATGAAATTTGACGCAATTGCCAAACTATATCTACATAAATACAGATACTCCGATTTCTAATTATTTTGATTTAATCTGTTTGACACTTTATATAGTTATATACTAGTACAATATCTAACAATATCATATTTTTATAACCAACACTTTTATAAAGATGTCTTCATATGTATAAAGATATCATATATTTACACGTGCGTCAAAGACAAAAAGTACAATTGTAGAGAGGAATATATAATATTACATGAAAATATCATATTTTAGTACCCTTCAAATAATTATCTCAATATTAAGATATCACATAACACACACACACACACACACACACACACACACACACACATATATATATATATATATATATATATATATATATGCGTAACAAATAAAAGGTAGAATGATGATAGGACGAAAATCCGCTCTTGAATTGTTAAAAATTACAAGAACATCAGTTACAACTCGATTTAACAATTTTCTAAAACTTGCCTTTAATTTTTTTGGACCAACATATATACACATACACACAGTTTCTAATTATTTATTTTGAAATATTTCACACCTTCAAAATAATATATTCAAGATATCATATCTTAAGAACTACAACACTATAACCAAATTTCTCAATATAAAACTAAATGTCATACGTACACAAACGTCACAAATCTCAAATAAAAAGTACAATGGTAAGCCGAAATTGCACTTTTGAAATTATTAAAAAATTCAAGAACTTCATTCAGTTACAACTCAATTTTAATATTTTTTTTCAACATGCCTCGGTAACAGATTTTGGAAAGTAAATCCACCTCATCTGCATTCCTAATAAGCCTAGTATGTAATTATCATAAGATACTAAATAAAAAAGGCACAAAAATGACCTAAAAGGAAGAAAACAATGCAAAGATAGAAGCAAAGAAGAAAACCTTAATGTTAGGTTTTAAATGGTTGTGCCATCTTTCCCTACATTGCTTCCCAATTCTTCCAGGAAGCATTTGAGCAATTGAAGACCATTTTCTCACACCATGCTTCTCCACTAACTCCATAAATAATAATAATAATAATAATAATAATAATAATAATAATAATAATAATAATAATAATAATAATAATAATAATAATAATAATAATAATAATAATAATAATAATAATAATAATAATAATAATAATAATAATAATAATAATAATAATAATAATAATAATAATAATAATAATAATAATAATAATAATAATAATAATAATAATAATAATAATAATAATAATAATAATAATAATAATAATAATAATAATAATAATAATAATAATAATAATAATAATAATAATAATAATAATAATAATAATAATAATAATAATAATAATAATAATAATAATAATAATAATAATAATAATAATAATAATAATAATAATAATAATAATAATAATAATAATAATAATAATAATAATAATAATAATAATAATAATAATAATAATAATAATAATAATAATAATAATAATAATAATAATAATAATAATAATAATAATAATAATAATAATAATAATAATAATAATAATAATAATAATAATAATAATAATAATAATAATAATAATAATAATAATAATAATAATAATAATAATAATAATAATAATAATAATAATAATAATAATAATAATAATAATAATAATAATAATAATAATAATAATAATAATAATAATAATAATAATAATAATAATAATAATAATAATAATAATAATAATAATAATAATAATAATAATAATAATAATAATAATAATAATAATAATAATAATAATAATAATAATAATAATAATAATAATAATAATAATAATAATAATAATAATAATAGTAGCCTACAAATAATAATTAATTAAATAAATAAAAGTTATTTCTATGCAATAATAATAATAATAATAATAATAATAATAATAATAATAATAATAATAATAATAATAATAATAATATACCCATCTTCTTCTGGAGTCCATTGGCCTTTGATGATTTCAGACTTTTTATCTACAATTCTTTTCCTTTTATTTTGATTTTTCCCACCTTCATTAATTCCCTTGGGATTTCCTTCATCATCATCATCTTCTTCAACAAAACTCTTATTCTGCAAATTATACACATCAAAATGCTGGCTTGTCTGAAACTGATGTTGATGACGATGATCTGCTACTGTCTGAAAAGAATTGGAAGCTTCTATAAATCTCAGATTATGACAGCCATGCATGTAAGAATTCTGAGCAGAATCTTGTCCGAAACTGGAGAATTCTTGGTTGAATCTGACTAAGGAAGCTTGAAATGGATCGAAGGGATCTTGAAACGATGGGAAACAAAGAGAATTCAACGATCCGTTGACGGGGAAGTAATCGAGACTGTTATTTGTGAAGAATCTGTTTGAAGAAGATGATGATGAAGAATCAGCGGTGAAACCCTCCTCCATTTTCGGTATGTTTGGACTTTCTTCGAAGATTTTGGAATACATTGCAAGATTTTCTCTGTGAATTGTGTCGAAGTCCATGTAGAAGAGCTGTGTTTGGAGAGAAGGAAAGGGAGAGAGGAAGGAAAGTGAGTGGAGAGAGAGAGAGGGGGTAAGTAGGGTTGGAGGAGAGGAATGTGCAGTTGATGGATTTATTAGTGTAATGAAAAGGGTATATATTAAGGTTTGGGTTTTTTCTGGTATAGTTAATTGGAAACGGTAGTGACGCAGGAGAAATGGAAGATTGGGAGTGACTGTTTAGCTTCAAGAGAGTAGCTGTAAGAGATGAAATTGCGAGTATTTATGGTTAGGGTTCTATTTTTGTAGGCCTTTCAGCTTTGTATGGCTATCCCACATAATAACTCTTTTCCTTTGCAAGGCGAGATGCTTAATTAATAAAATATATAATATGATAGTGAGATGCGACACTCGTCCTTACTTTTTTATATGCATTACGAGTATTTTTCGGAATGACTTTGACTGTGACCGGTATAATCTATCTTTTTAAAATACGTAGCTATTAAAGACTTCTTTTTCCATAGGTTACATATTTTTTACCTTTGTGGGATGTCGAGTGTATGCATGTTTCGTGACATATATCTTGGTTTAAATTATACTATAATTTAATTTGATCGTAGCAAGTGTACATGTTCAACTTTAGATGGCTTAGCTAGTGGAGACGATCATTTAATGGGTAAAAGATTATAAATCTAAATCACATTAAAACTATGATGTATGCACACAAATATTGATCAGTATGGATGTCTTAAACAAGAACGTCCTTTTTTTTTTCAATTAAACAAGATAGTCCATTTTGTTTACCACAAAAACGATGAGGTGGAGCTCTAATTTGTAATTGATGGATTGATAAATTATATTTATGTCATTACATAATTATTCGTAATTTAAATCGGGAGAGCTTAAATTGAGCTATTAATTGACTCTTCAAATGATGACATTAATAATAGTAACTATTGACTTATCAGTAACGGGCTCAAATTAAAATCTGAACTTCCTCCTTTGACCTTTTTTCTCCTAGGAATACTTTATTTTACTGAAAACATTCTATATATTTCTGAAATTGGAAAATTGTCGAAATTGTTGTTGCTTTTACCCTTTTATTTTAGTAAAGATTGTCGGTTTCAAGTTTGTTTCAATAACATCATGACAACATAACATATACTCCCTCAGTTTGCGTGTATGGATCTAGTGGTAGAATGGTTAATATCCGAAACTAAAGATCTCGGGTTCGAGTCCATCGTAATACGACTTTTAAAAATTTATGTATTAATTGACAAAAAAAAAACATATACTCCCTTCATTTTTAATAAGTATCCGGCCCTTCACACTTTCCTATTTAATATCTTTGAAATTTGATAGTTAATTGTGTATATACATTTATTATGGTAATAATTAATAAAATTATAAAAATCTATTTTTTTAGTATATGCAATTTGACGGTTAGGCCTTGAGGACACTTCTACAAAAAACAAAGGGAGTAATTCCCTTTAAAAAAACTGTATAACATAAAATTGTTGAAAATTATATAGAGATCCAAAAAAAATTAAAACGCCATACAGATTTTTTTTATAATGAAGTTGGACTAATTCAATTTGTTTCGAGCTCCATTTGCGTTGAGATTTATGATTCCTAATGTTGTTAATTGAAAGAGTAATATCGAGCAATTATTTGTCATTCAACATTTTACTGATAATAATAATAATAATAATAATAATAATAATAATAATATTATTATTATTATTATTATTATTATTATTATTAAGTGGATAAAACATGGTGGATTTCTTAAGTGGATAAAATAGTTATATTAACCTTTAATTTTTTCAACAAACAGCTAAAAAGACCACAGTATTCAGACCATAAATATACAAAAAATTATAGCAGAAAGACAGCTGTTGAATATCAGTATCCATTGCATTAGAACTGCAGTCTAAAAATATTACTGTTTAGCACGTATCAGTACACAACACAATTTGTATGGCAAAATTGGCCACCCTAAATTGTTCTTCTCTTTACTGGACATACGTAATGGGGAGAACAAGTATTTTATGCATTACTGATAAATCAGAATAAATCCCCCATCTACAAACACTATATAGCAGAAGTAGTCAAGGCATTTTAGCAGAGAAACAATGCACCTCGTCGACAGTGATCCTCGAATTCGGAGACTTAAAGGAACCTCCATCTTCAAAGTACCGTGCCCTTCTCTGCTGACAGCATACCGTCATCTTCTTGCTCTCGATGACTGGAGTTTACTCGACGGGTAGAGTCCTGTTAACATTAGGAGAGGAATGTGATTTCGTAATGACTCGAACTTTTATAATCCTTGTTGCCATAAGAAGAGGATCGTGCGCTCTTGGATGGAAATCTCTCCATGCTGCGACTACGACTTCGAGGCTTTTCACCCCATCCTGAAATCTTTCTGGGGCTTCTGCTACGACTGCGACTTCTGCCTCTACTCTTTGGAGCAGTCACCGTGTTCTCATGGAAGCTCCTCTGATGGAAGCTTCCGGTGCCATTTGCCTCGTATCCATTAGAGAATCCAGAGACATGTCTGCAAGTATTAAAAGAATCTTAGACTATAGCTTCACCACAAATGAGCACCCCACAACCGCCAGAAGAAATAAAAACCAAAAACAAAAACACTTATGTATCAATACATAATATATAGGGGGAAGGAAAGATCATGTACCTAGCACGTTGCTCACGGTCATATCCACGACCACCAGCCCTATCTGGAGATGATGGCATTCCCCAACCACCTCTTCCCCCATCTCGTCCACTCTGATAAGAAGCGAAACGCCCACCACCACGACCTCCATCACGTCCACCAGGACCGGAGCCCCACTGACGTCTAGCTCTTCCTCCACCACCACGTGAAGCCATGTCACGGAGTTCGCTGGGCACACGCTGACTAGCACCTTCCAAGAGTTTTATAAGCTCTGAAGCATGCTTCGCATCCTGCTCACAAAAGAAAGTATATGCCACGCCAGTGGCACCAGCCCGGCCAGTTCTTCCAATTCTGTGAACATAGTCCTCTACTCCCGTAGGGAAGTCATAGTTTAAAACCACCCTGAGACAGAGACAACATAAAAATATGAGACAAATTACAATAAAAAGACACAAACTATTATTGCAAAAGAAATTGTTACATTGTACCCATAAAATATACTTAGCAATAGCCTAGATGCATAAATGGTTATCTGACGGGAGTAGGGAGTTGTAGAAAATAAGAGTTACTGCAGCCAACAATGTCAAAGCCGAGTTCTGGTAATCATATCATAGTTGAATTCATCAACATAAGACTGATAGAAAGAGGACAGTGGCTGGACCATGTACATTTAAAAATTAAAAAATAGCTCATGTAAATAGTATTTGGTAAATGTCTGAAGGTATAACTAATCCAAATCAAATGTGAATCAAGCCCGTTTAATGATATCAAAAGTCAATTTTAGACACTGACCTTATATCCTTAATGTCCAGACCACGAGCAGCAACATCAGTGGCCACAAGCACTGGGGATCTTCCAGTGCGAAACTGATTCAACACATAATCCCTCTCACCCTGAGATTTATCTCCATGAATAGCAGCTGCTCCAAATTGCCGGGTCAAGTTACCTGCCAACTGATCACACATTTTCTTTGTAGAGCAGAAAATTATTATCTTTGATCCTGGTTCTTGAGATCTCAAGATCTGTTCCAGGCGCCTGCGCTTGTCCATTGGTGACAAAACTTCAACATACTGCAAGAAAAGATAAAGCACCACATTAATAGATATTAAAACAAGTATTGACACATAACAACTATCTTTGTAAGAGACGGTATTAAAAGAAATCCAGGAGATGATTCTTATCTATACCTGAGTAATAGCCTTGTTGGCAACAAGCTCATTAACATTTCCAATATTAACCTGAACAGGGTTAACTAGTAATTCAGCAGCAATTCTGCGCACCTCCTTTGGCCATGTTGCTGTGTACATAAGGGTCTGCCTACGAGCAGGGACCTCCTTCACAATCTTTCTTATCTGAGGTTCAAAACCCATGTCCAGCATCCTGTCTGCCTCATCTAAAACCAAATATGAGACCTGGTGGAGGCTAATCCTTCTCATCTCCAGAATGTCATTCAATCTACCAGGAGTAGCCACCACCACATCAACACCTCTGTCTATGTCTTTTAATTGGGGACCCTTAGGTGCACCTCCATACAAACACTTCAACAGACAAAGATCAAAATTGAAATCAGAAAGAAGCTAAAAGAGACATACAAGAAATGAAACACAAATCAAGAACTTCTAGTGTTGAAGGGCAGCCATTTAGAGCCAATACCAAATACCAACAGAATAAACAGATTGGTTTTCATGAAAGGAAAAGTTATTAACAAATGCAATTAGACTAATCATCTCTCTCTCCAAGGTTAAGCTGAAAAGGGGTGAGAAGCAACTTGTTAGTTCTTAAGGAGACTGCTATAGGAAGTGCATTGCTAAAACCTACCGTGCAAGATATCTTGGACGATCTTCCAAACTTAACAGCTTCATCTTGTATCTGAGTAGCTAACTCTCTTGTCGGTGACAACACCAAAACTGTAGGACCTAATTTTGGGTTATTACGCCTTTGTTTCAGATGAATAAATCCAGGAATCAGGTAACCCAAAGTCTTCCCGGAGCCTGTCTTGGCAATTGCTACTATATCTCGACCTTTTATAGCAATTGGCCATGACTGAGCCTGTATTGGAGTAGGAGCAGAAAAGCCAGCATGCTGCACCTGTAAAATGAAACAAAACACCCGCAGCCCCGTAAGCATGTGATGCTTCACAATTTCAGACGGGGTTCTTTTCGAATTAAGCAAGTGGCCAAGGACATAAGAAGCATCATCCCCCCGAGAGTCAGGCACTGCTTGCAGAAGCAAGCAATTAGGAGGACACCTCTTCTTCTATTCGGACCAAGGGGCAGATAGTATCGCTACCAATAGAAGTCCCGGCCAAGCTTGGATGATTCGGAAAGCCCCTCACATAAATTGGTCCATCAATAAGGGTGCTCCATATACATGCAAGCCCCCAGAGGAGGGAGGCACAGCGTACGACATTTGGCTCCTCCTGGAGCAAATATCGCACCTGAGACAAAAGTACAGACGGGAAAAGGTTCTTAATCTCCACAACGATCCTCCGGTAGTAGTTCAACATTGCAGAAAGATAATTCACTCAAAATTCAGACTCAAAGAGATCTCTATACTTCAGATTGAACATATAAAAAATTCAGCCATACCTCCCTAAGAATCTCTGAAGCAAATCCAGTGGCTTCAAATGAGGTGAATGGTGGAGGGACATTGTCTCCCTATCCAAATTAAGACAATATGGAAACTAAACGATCAGACACACAAAACAGAAAAGGGAAAAAGAATTTAGAAAAAATAACCAAAGCATACAGAGAACAGCAATAGACTGCACGAGTTAAATGGATACTTACAGTCACTGAAATTTCATGAAGCTGACGATAGGCATCAGCAGACACAATTCTTTCTGCACCATTGGAAACATGAGGTCCATATCCAACACTGGCTTTCACCTCTACATCACTTTGTGAATAATCTGATCTGCTTCTTGTAGCCTAGTACAAAGTAGTGCAAAAAATACAAGTGAGTAGATGTAGCGACTTAGCTTACTATCACGGCTATAGCTAAGATGCCAATAAACCCAGAACAAAAAACCGCTCAACATTATAATAAATGCATCCACATGAATTAAGAAGACTCCATATATTCTGTAAAAGCACCACTTGGACCACCTGATAAGCTACCGGTACAGAAGCCTTTGCCGATCCATTGCTAGTTTTGGAATATCTGTCATCATTATCAATTGCATTATATCGTCCTTGAGGGGACTTCTGAACGGATGAACTCAAAGATTTATGAACTGGTACATAGCTTGTGTGACCAGGGGCAACAGGTTTCTCGTATTGGGTAATATTGGTCTCTGGATTCCAATAGTAAACATATCCAGTCTTATCATCAACCAGACCCTTCCATGGTTTTGGGAGCGCAGGGTCATCAGGTGCATAACTTATACCAGCTGCAGCAGCTGCCATATCAATACTTCCCTATTGAGTATCTGGAACATAAATTGCAAATAATCCCAAAGAAAAGCAAAGAGAAATCAGAAACACGAAGCAAAATAAGTTTAACAGAGGCGAAACCATTCCTAAATCCTAAATACATATTTTAGTAAACAAAGATAAACATGAAACCTCCATTTCATTCCACGTTGAGAAATTATGGAGGAAAAAAAAAGTAATAAAAGACCATAGTTCAACTATTCACCGATAACAGCTATCAACATAGACATCATAAAACATTATTGACAGAAAATGAGCTCCAACAAAACGTAGAAATAAGACATTTACATATTTCACCCCCAAAATCTTGATCCGAAACCCTAATTTAATTACTAAGCTAGTACCACTAAAATAAAAACGCAATTCCCACCCAAGGCACCTAGATCTATAAAGTAAACGCAAATTCGCAGCTGAAATATCAAAATTAAGCAGCTAAATTTAGGGCATGTATAGAGAACGTTACCGCACGTCTTTTCACAAAATAACGAGACAGAAAAAGCTCTTCTGCTCCACACCGCGTCTCTCTCTCGCTATCTATCTCTTTTCTCTCTCTCAGTGATTCACAAATAGGTGCGCTCGTCGATTAGAGAGAGAAAGGGAGAGATCTACGCTTCCGAGAAACCAGAAGCGTAGGCGAGTGAAGAGAGAGGAGGAGAGGAGAGAGGTTAGTTATATAGGACTAAAGGGGTCGTGTATCCGTGTTGACTTTTAATTTTGACTTTTCTAATAGGTATATAATTTCTCGAAGTAGAATAGAAGCATTTTATTTTTTGAATGGGGAATCATTTTCGTCTGCGCGCCCGCGCACAGTTCCCTCTTTCTTTTCTTTTTAAATAAATTTGAATAATAAACCCTAATTATGAATTAATAAACTCTAATTATGAATTAATAAACCCTATTTGGAATTAATAAACTCTAATTTTGAATAATAAATCCTAATTTTAAATTAATAAACCCTAATTGGTAATAATAAACCCTAATTTTGAATAATAAACCCTATTGTGAATTAATAAACCCTATTGTGAATTAATAAACCCTAATTATGAATTAATAAACCTCGATTATGAATTAATAAATCTTAATTATGAATTAATAAAATATAATTAAAAAATCTAATTATGCTTTATTACTATATTTAATATAAGTTTTTGTCATAAACAAAAAAAAACATTAAATAATAAAATACTAAAATCAAAGAAAAAAGCAATATAAAAAATTAAAGCTTAGGCGTGGCAGCATAAGCGCATGCCAACATACACAAGTTTTTCTCTTCTTTTTGGGTCGAATTACAGGTAAAAATATTCGTTATAAATATGATAAATTTATGCTTGAATCAATCAATTAATAAATGTGTATATAACATCAAAACAAAATTGTAAATGCAACTCCCTCTTGTGAAGTAATTTACTGATATATGACGATCCAAATATATTTGTAGAATTATTCTACGTTTTGCTATTTTTAACCCCAACTTTTACATCCATGCTATTAATTATAATTATTTAGAGTCGAACAAGTAACACCTTAATATCCTTATGAAATATATGTGTGCATTTTAAATTTTATTAAAGTCCAACCTATATAGGGGGTGTTTGGCTAAGCTTATTTTAGAGATCTTATAAGCTCCAAGAGCTTATACGATGTTTCAAGAGCTTATAATATGTAATGTCTCAAGAGCTTATAAGTTGTTAAAGTGTTTGGATAATAGATCTTATAAGCTATAGGAAGAATCGTGAGTTAGAGAGAAAAAAATCATAGTTAGATAGATCAAATTGACGAGAGTTGAAATTGATAGTATATGTGTAGGAATTAACGAACTATAATAAGGTTATTTTGGTAAATTCATGGTTGCTTATAAACTTATGAAAAAATAAGTTAGGGTTGACCAACTTATTTTATGAGAATTATAAACTGTGGCTTATTTTCACAAATTACAAACTGTTTAGGAGCTTATTTTGCCAAACACTTTACAACAAATTATAGTTTCATAAACAACTTATAACTGCTTTTAAGAAATTATGTTCTCACCAAACACCCTCATAATCGTTTCATTTACTATTATTTCCTAAGTTGTTGATTCATATCATAAGCCCAAAATTACTATGGTTGTACAGAAAAGCACAAAATTTATTAAGGCCGCGTTTTTTTTCTCATGATTAGGATTTTGAATGATTGAGTATTTGATGGATTAAATGTATAATAAGATAATTTTTTCTAGGGAATTAAATTGGGACAAATAACTCTTCTTTTATTTAGAGGATTATTTAAAGTCCACCTATATTGGTTGGACTAAAAACAATATAAAGCAATTCAAAGAATCAAAATAATTTCGAACTTTGAAATATCATCAAATATTAATTCTTAAAAGTGAACACTTGATTAGATTGAATTAACTTATCTATCTAACCTAATTAAGTTAAATAAACATCCATAAAGAAATAATTAGTCTCATGTTTCCGAACCCAATATAGACTTTCAAGGTCCACATACCTTGTTTATGGACGTCTCTGGGCCCAAATTCTTTGTTCGTTTATTTTTGTTTTGTGAACCACCAAATTCATTTTTCTAGAGAACCCAGAATTCAAGTAACTTTTTGGATAATTTATTACGAGTCCAAATATCTATGCAGCCTAATGCCTAAATAAAAGTTTTAAGAGGAGGAGGGCCAAAATTTAAGTGTATTAAGAAACTAATGCCTAAACAAATTTGGGCCAAACAAGCTCGCCCAATAGCCTCATCGTGCTGCTCGAACTTTCGACCATTGATAATTTCGGGTTTGGATAAGTGAGCATGTGACGGAAACTAGATAAAGGGTGTTTTGCTAGGTTTATTTTAGACAGCATATAAGCTCTAATAATTTATAAGATATTTGTAAAGCTTATAAAATATAATATGTCAAAAACTTATAAATTAGGACAATCGAGTTTATAAACTAAAAAGAGAATTGCAAGTTAGATAAAAAAAATCTTAATTAGAGAGAATAATCCAGAGAGGTGAAATAGAAAGGGTATATGTTGGAAATAACAAAATGTATTAGAATTATTTTTGTAAACTGAGTTGTTGTTTATAAAATCATGAAAAAATAAATTGGGGTTGAATAACTTATTTTTACTGCTTATGAATTGTTTGATAAATTATTTTACCAAACACTTTGCAAAAGCTTATAAACTCAGCCAAACACATTAATGGTTTGTTATTTGAAAGATTTTAGGTACGGTTCCTATTTTTACTCATGAACTTGATATATTTATATGATTTGGTTTCAAACTTCACATCACTAATAAAAGATAACGACTATAATTTAAAGTGAACTGGACTTGATATATTTATCTGATTTCTTTTCAAATTTCACATCAATAATAAAAGATAATGAATATATAATTAATTTCTTACTGATCATATAACAAATATTCTCATACTAATGTTAGATTGAGGCAAATGGAGGCATTTCTTGGACAGATGGATCCGATAAAAGATTTTAAAATATTATTTACATATTTGATAATCAACATAGATACTTCTACAAACACATATTATTGTGAATATCACACGAACTTTTATTTCAACCCTAAAAATTCCTTACACTCAAGACGTATCACACGAACTTTTATTTCAACCCTAAAAATTCCTTACACTCAAGACGCTTCAAAATACTTTTTCCCCCTCTCTTGCTATCTACTCCCTCGGTCTCATCTAAGACGGTCCATTTATTTTCGATACAATTATTTAATAGAGGGTATAAAGTGATTAAATTGATAAAAAGTAGATAGATCCCACAACTTTTGAAAAAATAATTATTTCCTACAAAGAAAGCAAGTCACCTTGGATGGGACGGTCCAAAAAGGAAAACATGTCATATTGGGTGGGATGGATTGAGTATTTGTAGGGCTGAGAATTTGGGATCGGGACTCGGGAAATTCCCGTCCCGACGGGATTCGGGACCCCGAGTCCCGAAATTTGAGTTCGGGACCGGACCGGAAATTTATATGTTCGGTGTCGGAGTCCCGAGTCCGCTCGAAAATCCCGAGTCCCGATTATTTGCCCCTTGGTAGCATGCATAAATTTTCCATTCCATATTTCAAGCATCATAAATTCGGGTATTTTTTAGATTTTCGGGTAATTTTGGGATTTATGGGTAATTTCGGGACTTTTGGGACATTTAAATTCGTGACTGGGATCGGGACGGGACTAAAAAATTGAACATTTTCGGGACCGAGACACAAAAAATGCAAATATTCGGGACTTCGGGACTCGGGACGGGTACCCGGTCCCGTCCCGATTCTCACCCCTAAGTATTTGTCAACAACAAATATGTTGAATTATGCAACATTGAACTAAAATTTAGGAATAAATCGTTCAATTAATTCTATATGAAAAATGGTAATCCCAAAAGGCGTTGCATGATTTCTGGACGATGCGGTAACTAAAAACATGGTAATCCCAAAAGGCGTTGCATGATTTCTGGACGATGTGGTAACTAAAAACGGTCTATCGTCATAGAAATCAAAGAAAACGACATTCACATGCTAACTGTAATTATCACATCACATGAAGAAACTTCTATTCTCTTTTAAATGTTTTTTCCTTTTCTTTTTTCCTTAATTTTCCGTCTTTCCCACTTTAATAGTCAACAGAACCCCATGTCAAGTGGCGCGTTTATTGGCTTTCTTTTTCTTCAATTACTTTCTAGTAAGATTAGAGTACGTTTCGTTTACGTCCTTCCTTTGTGGCATGCCTATAAGTGTGGTACATATATGTTTCAATATTTGTCAATCCATCACATGATGATATCATGTTCGCCATTTTTCTGTCTTATCTAGAACTTGATCGTATAATAATTAATATTTAAATTGTTTTTGGGAATGCGATTTTTATTTCTTCATATTTATGTGATTAATAAAAATATAAGAGAAAAATCGAACACATTTTACTAAGCCTGGAAATATAATAATAATAATAATAATAATAATAATAATAATAATAATAATAATAATAATAATAATAATAATAATAAACACTCCAATTTTCGAAGCAAACTACAATAATCGTGGTGAGAATAATTAATTGATATATCCATCATGATCATTTTCTTCCAATCACAAGGTATAAAATTCCGTAAACTTTTTTGTGGTTGTCAGGAAAGAATAAATAAAACATTTTTCCTATAAGTATTATATACAAGAAAAAAGTCTACGTCCTCATATTGTGACACAGACAGTTGACGTAAATTAATATTCTCTCATAATACTTCCACCTCGATGATAATACCGTCTAAATTATTACATATTCTCAATAATAGTTGCACCTCAATTTATTACCTACCTTTCATAGAATATTTAATTTTCTTTCCTTTTTTGTTATAAAGCTCTATTTAATGATTTTACAAATCGAATAATGTTTCAGATAGGGTGTGATTCATGCATGTCGGGTCGTTATCGTATCGACACGATAACGACACGACCGATAGCGCCAAATACGAACACGACCGGCCAAGGATCCGTCCGACACCGAACACTAACACGATACGAAATGTCATCGATACGTATATGAACACGAATATGACACGATTTTTTTCGTGTTGACACGACACGAAACGATAAATTTAAATCAAAATTAAAAAATAAATAAAAGAAATAAAAATATGAAAATATAATTAAATTAATATTAAATATATAAAAATATTATCGAATTATATGAAAACGACACGAACACGAATGCAACACGAAAATTATCGGGTTACACGAACACGCCACGGATCCGACACGAACACGACACGAAATTATTGTGTCCTTATCGTGTCGACACGATAAGGACACGAACACGATAAGGCTGAACACTACCCGTTAATTTCGTGTGTGTTCGTGTCGTGTTCTCATGTCGTGTCGAAAATTGTCAGCCCTAGTTTCAGATAAGTAAACAAAGATAATTATATTTGTGTGTTCATTTTACTTCTCCCATACTCCCAGTACACTAAATATTATATTAATTTCTTACTTTGTGTGAAAAAATATCACTATCTTTATAGGATAAATAGAGTATGTCCAAACTGCTCACGATATGAGCATTTTGAATAGTTCGATTTTAAAAACTCTGTCAGGATTATAATATATAATTAGTTGATCTATTTTTGTAAGGCAATTAGTAAACTTCTAGTGAATTAGTCATCTCTACGTACACGTAACGGGAAAAATATGTCAAGGTATAACAAACCAACAAATTATATAGCACTGTTTAGCTCACGAGCTGAATAATGATTTTTCTGAAAAAAATATCAATTTTCACCAACTATAAATAACGGTCTCAAATACCCAACACAACAACCAAAATCTCAGTTTCTCTTACAAACATAAAGACAAAGCGCACAACATTAATTATAGAATGAAGAATCTTATAATATTTACAGTTATCATGTTGCTTTTGTCGGAAAACTCGATCCATGCTTATTCCAAAAGCCACAGGCATCGAAAGCAAGGAAAAGCCAGTCTGCCGACTGCCTGGAAAGATGGTAGCAGAGCTAGCTCACTGCCGCTCGACCAGAGAGGCCGTGAGGTGTTGGACGCAGACACCACTCCCAGCATTCCAAAATCCAACACCTTTAACGTACGTAGCTACGCTGCAAAAGGCGACGGCGTCACCGACGACACAGACGTAAGCTTACGCGAATATTGCGCACGTGTCATTTATTTTTCGAATTTACGGATAAACGAAAACTCACGTGTAAATTCCTGATAGGCATTCAACGAAGCATGGGCCGACGCGTGCAAAGTACAAGGATCAACGGTCCTGATTCCGTCGGGGTTCGTGTTTCTCGTGAAGCCCGTAACTTTTTCCGGGCTGAATTGCCAGTCTGACATCGTGTTCCAGGTAAATCCCGACTCCTATTTCTGCAAACGATTGACATATGCATGCAAATGTCTGGTAAATACTCCGTACATTTCTCCTAAATAATCGTGCCGAAAAGAAATGGACCGTCTTAGATAAGGAGGGAGTAAAACACCGAAGCTATTCATATAACACAGTCATCTAGATGCCTATATTCGAGACGCTGACGTGGCAAAACTCGTTTTCGTATAAATCAGTTAGATGGAAAAATAATTGCTCCAACAAATTCTGGGGCATGGGGGAAAGGGTTGTTACAATGGCTGGATTTCTCCAAGTTGAAAGGAATAGCAATCAGAGGTCAAGGGTGATCGACGGTCAGGGATCAGTCTGGTGGAACGTTGAAACGAATCAAGCTCAGGATGATGCTCCAGATCTGGTAATAGTCTTTTTATTTTGTCTGGATTCAATCTCTGTAAATACAGTGATGTATATTTAATTATATTTCAATTATTAAAATCATTTATCTTGGCAGGTAGAAGGTGAGGACAAAGGAGGAATGCCTGGCACCAAGCCAACAGTGAGTACAAAAATTTCCCCATCAATCACACAAGCATGCATAGCATATACAGGGGGGAAATAATAGATACACATTGGTAGGTTCGGACAAATAGTCTGATGGAAGCTAAAATATAATCACTCCGTCACATCCAAGATGATCTGTTTATTTTTTAGACCGTCCCATCCAAGATGATCTATTTCATTTTTAGGAAATAATTATCTCTTCAAAAGTTGTAGGACTACCTACTTTTTATCAATTTAATCACTTTATTAAGATTCTCCTAAATAGCCATGTCGAAAAGAAATGAGTCGTCTTGGATGGGACACTTACTTTTTATCAATTTAATCACTTTATACTCTTTTCCTAAATAACCGTGCCGAAAAGAAATGAGTCGTCTTGAGTGAGACGGAGGGAGTATAAAAAAGAAATTAGCAACGGAGAGTGCTATATATATAAATCTATTTTTTTACAATATGCCATTATTTTCATAGTCGTGCCAAAATCTGCTACTGATTAGAAATAGTCGCTCATTTTCATGTGGGTGCACATAATATATTGTTTTTTTTAAGGAGTGGATAATATATAATTTAAATGCTAAACCGGATGAAATACGGTCCGATGGAGACAGTGCGCCAACAATGACTAACGACACTCCCTTATTTCTTCTTCCAGGCACTTAGATTTTACGGAAGCACAAACGTGATAGTTAGTGGCATAACAATTCAAAACAGTCAGCAGGCACATTTGAAATTCGACGACTGCATGGGGGTTCAAGTTTCTGGCATTAGCATTTCGTCCCCTGGCAATAGCCCAAATACCGATGGAATCCACCTCCAGAATTCTCAAAATGTGGTTATCCAGAGTACCAATCTTGCTTGCGGTAATTACACATGTTTTGTATAAGGGTGGATTGTTAATTAGAATTTAAACATGCAATTAATTTAAATTTGAAGGACTGATTAGACATATATTAATTCAAAATGAATATGACTTTTGTCACTCTTTAAACCTTGCGTCATTAGACTCATTACTTATCCATCAATCTACCAAATTAATTACAAATTTTCGTAATAAACAAAACCATGTCTGTGTGATCTAGGATAAAATAATCACATATAATTTTGCAGGAGATGATTGCATTTCAATACAAACTGGGTGCAGAGGGGTACTCGTGCACAACGTGAACTGCGGGCCGGGCCACGGTATAAGCATCGGAGGATTGGGAAAGGACGGGACTAGAGCCTGTGTTTCGAATATCACAGTCCGCGACTCCACAATTAAGAACACTATGAATGGAGTCAGAATTAAGACTTGGCAGGTAAAATTCTCGATCAATGGATAACAATTCAAATGATTAAAATAATATCGGGACTTTGGGATATCCTCAAATGTTAATCATTGGAAGTAAAAAAGTTTCTAAAGTGGTGTGTTTATTTTGTCTTTGACAATCCTTAAAGGTATTTTATCTCGTATATGTATTTTTATCTATTCAATCTATCATAGTGTCACGTTTTATTTACTAAAACGACGTTCTTTACCTTATAGGGTGGATCAGGTTCAGTGCAAGGAGTAATGTTTTCAAATATTCAAGTTTCTGAAGTAGAGAATCCAATCATAATTGACCAATACTATTGCGACGGACACAAATGCCCAAACAAAACCTCGTCTGTCGCCGTTTCCTGTATCTTATCAATCCATAAAGGGAACTTACATAAGTAATCCCGTCCGGTTCGCATGCAGCGAGTCAACGCCGTGCTCCGGGATAACTTTATCCAATGTAGTCTTGCAGCCCTCATCCAATGCCAAGAATGTGAATCCCTTTTGTTGGGAGGCTTATGGGAAAATCCAAACAGCTACTACTCCCACTATTACTTGTTTGCAACCGGGAGCTCCGTCAATCAAGCTACCAACTAATAACGGTGGGTCATGTTGATTCAACGGAACTCATGCGATTTGTCGATATATAATTATAAAATTAGAATAGCATATGGTTTTAGGTCATTATATGTCATCTAAATAATTAGTGATCATGATTTCCTATGTTAAGGAAAATTCATAATCTTCAATTAGTTTATTTTTTTGTGTATATCTTTCCTTATCTTTTCCTTTTTAGTGATAGATTTCCTAAGTTTTGTTATTCGTTTGGTAAGACCCATCTTTTGGATCGCGCTTTTGTACTCAGTATTATATATCCTTTGTGAAATAAATCCTAAATCTTGAGGAGTCAAGATTATTCTCTATACGACTCTTTCATGGTATCGCCAAACACGAAAAACCCTTTCTTTCTCTCCCATGGCCGCCCGCCCAACATCCTCCTCCGACTTCTTCCGATTGCTACCATGATTCACATGGTATCAATCAAGCTATCCTCGACTAATTTTCTTCTCCGAAACGACAAGTCATTCCCATGCTCACTAGTTTGAGCTTCGGGTTTGTTGACGGACAAAGGCGGCACCTTCTCCACGACATTCTCGGCCGGCGGCGAAATGGTTACCAACCCACCTTTCTAAATGGTTATCTACGGATCAACGACTTCGTTGTCCTCTTTCCACCCTTTCCGAAGAAGTTATGGCGGAGGTGGTGGAATGCACCACCGCGATGCCCGGTCGCCTCGGCGGCTTATTCGCACTCTTCGCATCTCGTATCAATCGACTTGAGAAGAACTTCTCTCCGACGTGGATCTCTCAAAGATTATGGGGCTCGTTTCAAAACTCTATGCGATCAACTCTCGGCAATTGGAAGCCGTGGACTAATCGGATAAAAGTCATTGGTTTCTCCGTGGTCTTGGTTCGTGTTCGCTAACTCACGATGCTCGCATGTCGATGCGACCGATTCCTTCTTTCTCGGCTTCATCAGCGATTGGTTCGATCTTATGACGAAGTCCATGGACTCTCCGATTCTTCCTGCGGTGGCCTTCATGTCATCTTCACTCATTCTAAATCTGGTTTTGTTTCTCCTTCTCCGCCGCAGATACCTCGGTGGAGCGGTGGCAGCGGTAATGGTGCCGTAGCGGCCGCTCGTGGTGGTCGTGGAAATGGCCCGCCGAAACTAGATGCCAACGTGGGAACACTATGCGACAAGTGTCCCAGATCTCGCACGCGCCCTTCACTCCGGAATCGCGAAGCCTCACTTCTTCATGCACCGGTGCAAATTGATCGTATCTCGACTGGGCATCGCTCATATAACCTCGATCGTGTCCCTCGACAATATCCAACACTATTCCGGTAATGGTCGCGTTGTAGTTGGTAACGGAAACTCTTTCTATTTCTCATATTGGCAATACCTGATCAATGATGATATTCGCTCTACTTGATGTTCTTGTTGTCCTCACATCACAAAGAATTTGTTGTCCATTAGCAAGCTCACCGATCTTCCCTGATGTGGTTTTCTCGATCGCTCATTTGTTGTCTAATCGGCAACAAAGAGGGCTATCGCAGGGACATCTTGATCGTGGTTTGTACGTCTTGAGCGGTACTCAAGATTCCTCGACGCAACTCACACAATCAGGCAAGCTTTGAGTTGTGGCATCTTCGCTGGGACATGTTCCGTTTCTACTATTTCGACTAAATAAACTAGGTCATTTATCCTTTCTTCGTTGTTACCAACTCCAAAGCGTTTCTTGTCCACCAAGAGCAAGCGACTTTCTTATACTTTGAATGATAAACGTGCCTCGCCTATTTTGGAACTTGTTCATTGTGATTTGGGGGCCCAATTATCAGCTTCTAATAGCTGCTATTATGTTGCATTGTTGATTTCTCTCGCTTTACATGGCTATATCCTTACGTGCAAAATCGAGTTCTATGACGTTTTCATCAAGTTTCATGCTTTCGTCGACTCAATTTTCTACAGATCAAACAATTTCGTGATGGGGTTCCAATTTTTAATGCTCGTGTTCGGTCCTTCCGATCATCATGGCATTCACCACCGCATCTCTTGTCCGTATACTCCCAACAAACGGACGTCTGAACGTAAGCATCGACATTACGAGATGGGTTTATCAATGCTATTTCACGCCAATGCTCCGGTCAATCTATGGTTTGATGCATTTGCATCGCCACATATATCATCAATCGCCTTCCTTCATCGTGTTTGGAGAATAAATCGCCATTTGAAATGGTGCACGGATGCTCTCCTTATTATCCAAATTTCAAGCTTCGTTGTCGCGTTTTCCATATCTACGCGATTCCTCATAAGCTTGCTCCACGTAGTGCACCTTGCATTTTTCGGGTTATAGCTCCTCCACAAGGGTTTTCGGTGTTTCGATCCGCGACTTCGTTTACATCACACGCAATGCCCAATTTGATGAAAATCTTTTCCTTTGCCATCGTTCGGCATTGCTTGTGAAAAGCTCGACATTACATCTTTCTATGAAAATTCTCAAGTCCTCTCACACCCTCATCTCCTACATCAAACTCGATCTTGCTCTTGTCTCCAAGATTCGACTCAACGGCGCCATATGATATTTCCGCTCCACCGTCACCACATCACTCTCGCAGCTGCGACACCGCATCGATCCACCGTCACCGCCACCAACGCCAGGTGACACATCCATCTCCAACTCCTCACCACCCGCGCCTCTTCCGCGCAAGCATTTCAATGGTAAAACACCCGCAACCTCCCCGCCTCCTCTTCTATCGGCATTGGTCGCGTCATCGCCGCCATCGAACCACGGGGTTCAAATCGGCTTCAAAATATCCTCATTGGCTTTCGGCAATGGAAGAAGAGATGGATGCGATCCGCTGAATCGACGTGGATCTCGTGCCTCCACCGCTCTAATACAAATATCGGCTCTAAGTGGGTTTTTCGCACTAAGTATAAGGTGGATGGATCGATCGACGATATAAAGCGGCTCGTGCGCAAGGGTTTACTCAGTGTGTTTCATCACACCTTTAGTCCCGTTGTCCTTCAACAAGACGTGTCATTTTGGCGCTTTCGGCTCATTTCGTTGGCCCACATCGCTTAGACATCAAGAACGCCTTCTGAATGGTGTCTTGTCAAACCGGTTTATATGGCTCAACCTCCGGCTTTACCGATCCCCGACATCCAGTTATGTTTGTCGACTAAAAGCGCCTACCTGTGCCGCGTGGTTTCAACGGTTCAGCACATTCTTGTTCGGTCTTGATTTCAACGAGCCGCCAGATACGCTCTTTTCTTTCTTCATAAGCGCGTCATCTTCCTACTCTATGTTGATGATATTGTCCACTGGAATGACAAAACATTACTTCACTCATTCATCTCGTGCAAGTCGTGAATTTGCTTTGAAGGATTTGGGCTCTTACGTATTTTCTCGCTAAATCTCTCATCAACGGTCTCTTCATCGACAAGCGGTATGCTCATGATATTCTCTCGTACATCTTCTTGATTCGACGCCCGCCTTTGATTGCGGAGAATCCTACGAAACAAGGCTCGACATTTGCGGACCCTACCTTGTATCGTTCTTTGGTCGGAGCTCTTCAATATCTCACGATTACGCCTGCGATCTCTCTTCGCCGTCAATCATGTCGACGTCTTGCATTCGCCAACCGATGATCACTTTGAAGCGCTTAAACGCTCCTTCGCTACGTTAAAGCGCACGGTCCATATGGGTCTTTCATTCACCATCACCGAATTAACCATACTGATATTCGATGCGGATTGGGCACGATGTAGTGATACTCGCATCGACATACGGCTATTCCATTTTCTTGGAGGCAATCTTGTCTCTGGAGTGAAAGCGCCAACGGTGCCGTCAGTTGTGAGTCGGAATATCGTGCGCGCAAACACAATCGAGGTCATGTGGCTCATGAATTTGTTGCGAGAAATTCGTGTTCCTATATCTACTCGACCGTTCTCTTGTGTGATAATAAGCTGCCTTTCTTAGTCAAAACGGTTTCTCACAAGCGAGCAAAGCACATTGACATTGATTGTCACTTTATTCGTGACCTTGTCTCTGGAAAACTCTCAACGCAACACGTCCTTCCCATCTTCGCCTAGCGGACATCTTCACGAAAAGTTTGCCTCGTCCGCCTTTGAATTTCTTCGATCCAAGCTCGCTTGTTCGAATCCAACGCAATGCTTGAGGGGTTAAGGAAAATTCATAATCTTCAATTAGTTTATTTTTTTGTATATCTTTTCCTATCTTTTCCTTTTTAGATAGATTTCCTAAGTTTTGTTATTCGCTTGGTAAGACCCATCTTTTGGATCGCTCTTTGTACTGTATTATATATCCTTTGTGAAATAAATCCTAAATCTTGAGGTCAAGATTATTCTCTATATCGACTCTTTCACCCTATAGGTAGATATGTGTTATCGAATTAGTTACCATTACCAACATTATTTCTTATAATGGTATAATATATACCATGTTTGTGTATCTTGAAGATCGAATTATTTGTCAGCTAGGATATATGTGTCACTTCAAATGTTGCGTGTTGTCTTTTCTTTCTTTTTCCTTTTCTTTTCATTCTTGTACATATTTAACAATCAAAGGGTAATTCTAAACACACCCTTGTAACCCGTCTAAATTATAATTGAATAATAGTACTAAGAGGGTGTTTTGAGCTTATAAGTCTTTAAAACAACTTATAAGATGTTTAGGAACTTATGATTGTAAAGTGTTTGACAAAATAAACTCCTAAATGCTTTATAAACCTGTGAAAATAAGCTCCTAAAAAATAAGTTGGTCAACCCTAATTTATTTTTTCATAAACTTATAAGCAATCATGAATTTACTAATAACTTTATTATAATTCGTTATTTCCCACACACACTATCCACTTCACATCTCGTCAATTTTATTTCTTTAATTATGATTTTTCTCTAACTCACGATTCTTTCTCTAACTTATAAAATCAATTATCCAAACACTTTAACAACTTATAAACACTTGAGCATTACCTCTTATAATTCTTGAAACATCTTATAATTTATTGGAGCTTATTAAGCTCTCTAAGCCAAACCCCTAAATTAAACCCAATTTTCTTTCTTTCTCCCATGTAGCGCCGCTTCTCCTCGTTCATCCTTCCTCTCTTCGGTCTCTTTTCCGGCAAATGCCGCAGCAGTCGCAGCGCTCTTCTTACGCCGCGCTTCTCCTCACTCGTCTTCCTCACGTGCCGCTCGCCCCCGCTGACCCATCATCGCCGCCGCTTTATTCGCCGCGACTAGTTATCACAATGACGACTCAACCATAGACCTAAAATTATTTTCGTTTTGCCTGTACAAAGTCTTCATGTCTTTTTACATACAATTCTATTGTATAGTTATAATCAAATTAGTGTTCAACTTAGAAGATGTTGATGACTATATAAAACATCGTGTTATGATTTTATAAGTATTTTTAAATTTGATACCGTTTTTGATAATTAAAATAATTTATAGAAAATAATAATTAAAAAGATCTCGTCGTCATAAAAATTGTACCATCTGAAAACAATATCTATTTCATTATTAAAAGGAACCATTTTCACACATTACAAAATTCTCTTTCAATATTATGACGCAATTAATGACATAGTTTTGACCGCTTACCGAAGTCACAGGAAATTCTGCCAAAGACTACCAAATTTCAAACATCATAACTTTTGTATTTAAAAATTATATTGCCTGTTATTTTACCATATATTTTACAGACACACAGAATAAAATGAAAATCTCATTATACCACCAAAGTAAATCCAATTTCACACAGTATATTTGATATATATTTTGTACATCCTATTTTCATGAAACAACTCCTTTTCTGCCCTATATATAAATCTAAAATCATCCAAAAAGCAAAAACAGAAATACACACACTAAAAGATAACAATGGAAGTATCACTTCCAAAACATGTTGTACTTTTATTTTTCGTTTATTTTTCGTCTTCGGAAAATGCATTTAGCTGTGCTGTTTCATTAGTAAAGAGAAATAGACATCTTTCTACACCAAAACCAGCACAATTAATCGGCCAAATAATAGTGGAAATTGTACAAATTTTTCCATTTTTAATGTATTAGACTACGGTGCTAAAGGCGATGGAGTTACTGATGATGCAAAGGTAAAACCAATATATAAATTAGGAATAAATTATCGATGACCTATCGCTACGTAGCGATCGCTACCTCATTTCTGTGCAGATTGGATACAAATCGGTCAACCGTGAGTTAAAAACCAAACGCCAGTGACATCATAATACCTACGAGGCCTAAAATTATTTTTGTATT
This sequence comes from Salvia rosmarinus, assembly GCA_036937905.1. Taxonomy (NCBI): domain Eukaryota; kingdom Viridiplantae; phylum Streptophyta; class Magnoliopsida; order Lamiales; family Lamiaceae; genus Salvia; species Salvia rosmarinus. Next base: position 109,245,418 of record CM072813.1, on the reverse strand, counting down.
TTTGAAATTGACTTTTGCACATGTTTTACTAAATATGAAAACATGAAAATATTTACAACTCGCTCATAGATAAATTACTAGTTGGGTGCATTAAATCGAATAACTTTTTAATTTTTACTTAAGCCATGTTGTTAGCTTTATTGGAACAACTTGTTTTATAATATTTTTTATTACAGGCTTTTGGAGCAACATGGGATGTTGCATGCAAAACTAAAGAAGGGGTGATGTTAGTTCCTCAGGATTTACCTTTCTACTCCAAACAATATATTTTGATGGAAGTCAATGTCAACCCAATATTGTGGTTCAAGTAATTTTATCTCCTGCTACCAAATTTTTATATATTTTTATATTATTTGTTTGTGAAGTGTAGGAGAAAAATTGAGCCTTAATTTAGTCATAAAATCTCTTTCAAAATCTTTATATATATATATAATTCCTAAAATATTCATAATTTTTAATTTTAAAACTAAATTCATGCTATATTTTGTAAATTTATTTTTTGCAGTTGAGGGAAAATCGTGGCTCCATTAAAAGAGCATTGGGTGAGACCCGATTTGCAATGGATTCTATTTAAAATGTTACAAAAGGCATAACAATAACAGGTGGAGCGTAGTCGATGGATTTGGAGATTCATGGTGGAAAACCAAACCAAACCGACTCCAATCCACATGTATGTATATATCATATATGTATATAAATATATATAGTTTTAAATTTTAAGGATATCAGTATCGATAAATTTAAAATTGATCAATCCTCGTCAATCTATCAAAGTAAACGATGGATGAACTTGGATATTTTTATTTATACATCATATCATGAAAAGTAAACGCTCTCTCAAAATATAACCGTAATCCGTGCATATCATCTATTGATCTAGTTCTTCTTCATAATAAAATTATCATGAGACCGTCTCACGATGAGACCGATTAAGATTTGAAGCTAAAATCATATCTAATAATGAATTTGTAATTATGTTTGGTGTGTAGATTGAAATCTTGATCTGTGAAGCTATCTCACACAAGAGTCCTCAATTTTCTAATTATTTCAGTTTCAAAACTTTTGATATATTTTCCTTATTATTACATGTGTTGGTTTGATAATGCAGGCGGTTAGGATTCAACATAGTTCAAACATCACAATAAGTGGAATAACTATGAAAATGGTCCTAAGATGCATATATTTATAGAATATTCCGAATATGTCACCGTACACAACTTCACTGTACGGTCTCCCGGCGACAGCCCAAATACAGATTGCATCCATATCTCACGTGCTCGCCACGTGCGCATTTATAACACCACCCTTGCTTGTGGTACGAATTTCATACATCTTTCCTATTTATAACTATTATTGATATTTGCAAAAGCATGAATTCATTGGAAAATACTCTGGCAACTTTACGTAAGTTTGGTTTTGGGTGATAGTAGAAAAGTTGACAGATAAGTCACCTTTACTGCCATTCTACATAACCATACATGAGATTTTCACAGTATTTCAATAATTTTGGTATTTTGCAGGAGATGATTGCGTGTCGATACAAACAGGGAGCTCTGATGTGAAAATACACGATGTGGAATGTGGGCCTGGGCATGGGTATAGCATAGGTGGGCTAGGCCCAAATAAGGAAGAAGCCCATGTTTCAGATATTGGTGTTTTCAACTCTTCTACACGATACCATGACAGGAGTCCGAATCAAAACTTGGCCGGTATCAATCTCTTTCATATTTCATACCCTATATAATTTTATATCTTCTTATCTTAATTAGTATATTAATATAGAAATAATATTAACTTTGTAAATATTGTGTGTATACAAAAGGTAGTCTTATATGAATATACTCAGGACATGACATATATGCAACAATGAAATAAAAATAAAATAGTGATTCCCATCCATTCCCGATTTTACGATTTGTAAGAATTTTACAACATGAATCATCATTCTCAAATGCTATTTTCATTAATATGCCGAGAGAAAATGCTATCACCCCTAAACATGAGTTTATAAATTAAATATCGAAATTTTCTCAACATGTGAAAATTTAAATTAATTCTCAAAATTAATTATTTAATCAGGGCGGCTACGGGACGGTGAAGAATATCGTATTCTCAAACATTACGATGTCGAACGTCGGAACTCCGATTGTAATAGATCAGTACTACTGTGGAGGCCACAAGATATGTAACGAGACAGATATGAAGAATGCGTTGGCTATTTCCGACGTTGCGTTTAAGGGCATTTCGGGAACGTATTCGTATAAACCTATTTCTGTCGCCTGCAGCCATATCAATCCATGCAGAAAATTGACTGTCGCCACCGTGGACTTGGTGCCGACGTCGAAGAAGAAGGAGGCGGCGCAGCTACTGCATCTATGCTTATGGGAGAGTGCTCAACGATACTACCCCACCTTTGTATGATTGTTTGGAGCCTCAAGAAGCGCCGTCACCGTCCTCGTCCTCAACTACGACGTCGCCGTCGCCAGAGGCTGTTCCGTCTCCGTCGCCGGCAGCTGCACCTTTACGTGACATACCGTCGCCTTCACCAACGTCGGTGGCGGACCCACCCGGCCAGGTTCTAATGAAAGGTGCTATGGGGACTGATTGAGCATAAAGTCGGACATTAGAGAGTTTGAGTTTGGTTCGTCTATTTTATGAAACATATTTAGAGTTTATGAATTTATTCAACGCAAAACTATCTACCTTTGTGGAATGTACAAAATCTCTCTCTCTATATATATATCTCTATATATAGAGTGTTTGGTTCAAATAAAACACATTCAAAAATAAGAAATGAAAACAAATTTGAACCATTGATTTTGTAGATGAGTGGTTGTGATTAAATCAAATTAGGTTAGGTATAATGGTAATTATAAAATATTACGAAAATAATCGTCCCTTAATTATAAGCCATTGATTAATGGCAAATGAATGATGAAGATGAATTTTATTTCTTATTTTAAGGGGTTTGTATTATAACTCATCCTATATATATATATATATATATATATATGTTAAAATTTACATATTTCTTTTAAATATATTTTTATATTTGAAATTTTACATAATTGCATACTTGAATATATGTGTTTGTATTTGTTGACTTTGAGAACTTAGTCGAAGTTTTTTTTTAACAATTAGATCGAAATTTAAAATATCATGTCACATAAGACTTGAACCCAGACTTGACGCGAACATTAACCACTACCACTGCCAACACGCACGAGTCTCAAGTTTTGATGTTGAAGAAAATAACATAAGTTTATACGATGCGGTGACGCGTAATATGGACAAAATAAAATATTTAAGTGCTTTCTATAAAATTAAAGTTGAACAAAATAAAGCCCAAGGTTTATATAAGATCTTCGATTTGATAAAACTTGTTCATATATCAAATCATATACTCCCTCCATCTTCTATTTTTGTGTTTGGGAATCCTCCACACGCATTTAAGTAATAAGAACTGAAAATGGTGGATCATAAATGGTAAAATGTGTAAATAAATTGTTTTGTTAGGGTTATAAATAGGGTTTTTTGTGGAGTAATGGGCATAATTGACAAATGAATAAATTTAAAAGACATTAAAAACAAATGTAGGAACAAATTTGAAGAATGAAGAGAGTAGATATTATCAATCTATTATTGATTTTATACAACTATAAAATCAACTCATGAAATAAAGTACACCTATAGTTAATACTACATGAGTTTGTAACTAAAATCGAGAATGGAAAAAAATCATATTAATTAATGAGGACAGGGCGCGTTCATAGCCCTTCCAAGATTTTTTTAACTACGATATCATAAAAATAATTTATTCGAGTTTTACGGAGCAAAATCATTAATAATCAATCAACATCAATATTTTCTAACATATTTTGGGACCAAAAAGATATATATCTATAAGCAAAATATGGAAAGATTTAATATTTTGAACTTTAAAATAGATATTTTATTTAGTGGAAATACATAAATATAGTCATTCAAGTTAAGGAATGTCAAATTATAGCTAATATAAAATGTCAATTATAATAGGTTGTTGCTATTGGACTATTATCACCAAATAAGCAATAGGACAACTATTTGTTGTTCTATTGGAACTATTTGTGATAATAGTCCAAAATGCGACTATAATTTGACATTCAAATATAAATTTTAGAAAATATTATGTAGTATAATTATAATTTATCATTCAAATAAGTGTTTTTAAAATTAGATCGACTTAGCTGATAGATTTTGATTTCGAACATCTGATAAACTTAGACCACACGCTCATCCATTCCACTATTATCTAATATATTATAATAATCGGGTCGAATATGGCCCAATATAATATAATGTAAGAAAGGAAAATCTAATATCACATTGTTTAATAATCAAAATTCAAATCTAATATGTGCATGTATTAGCAGTGGTAGAGTGGTTAATCGCCAGAAGAGGTCTCAGTTAGCGACGAGCCTTTAAATTTCGTATTAAATTAACCAAAAATAATAATAATTCAAATCTAATCACTACCCAAATACCAACACAATTTTGAATACTTTTATTATATATGCATGTCGATTCAAATACGAGTGTCGTCCAATAAATTTTAACCTGTCAAACGATTTGACATAAATCTCTATGTATAAGAAATACTAGGATAGTGCTGGAAATTGCTGTCGTATTAGCTTAATTATCATTGCACCAATATTCGACAAAAACAAGAAGATGAATTAATCCCACAAAAACAGTTATCAGTCACACTAAAAGCCCATTAATAAGCTAACAATTACTTATTTAGAAGCGAAAGCCTCGTGAAGATCTTTACTAAAATAGTGATAATTAGTTATATTAGACAACAACTTCCAAAAATTATCATTAATTATTTATGTTTTCCCAAGATTTGTGGCTGTGATTTACCTGTCATGATCTAGACCCACTTAGTCCTATTGGCCACAAAAATGGCTTGTGGTCAGGAATTGAATTAAGAAAAACACCCTTTGCTTATTGGGAAAAAGCTAAAAGCCTATTTAATCTCTTTTGTTTTTCTTCATTTTGGGAAATTTTGTGAATGGATTAGTCATCAAAGTGGCTTCCTCTATTGGGAAAGCTACGAGCTATGGAGAAAAGCTGTTTTAATTAAGTTGATAATTAAGTTGTTTGTCCTTGCTTGGCTACATGACATGTGGAAAGATTAATAAGTGGTGCTTGTTAATGACACTTGAATTCTTGGAAACCCTTTGTTGGTGTTTCATTTTTTAATTGTTTATTTAGATATTTGTTATTTTAAGGCGATGAGAAGTCCGTACATATTATTTTGAATGGTTGATGATAGGGTGAGATTGAATTTCGGTTGATTTTATCTAATCCGAACCGATATGAAAATCAAATTTTGAGGGTAAAAATCCGATCCGATCGAATATCCGAATTTTTAACAAAAATCCGAACGAACCTAAAAATCAAATTATGAAAAACGAAAATCCAAACCAATTTTTGTTAATTTTATATATTTATATTAAATTTAAAAATATTTAAATAAAATATTATTTTGTATATAAATTTATATAATTTTTCGGATTTTTTGATTTAAAAATCCAATTCGAAAATCCGAAATTTTAAAAATTTCAATCCAATCCGATCCAAAATCCGAACCGGATTTTAAATTTCGATTGGTTCGGATCGATATTCGATTTTGGATTTTTCTCACCCTATTGATGAGGTTCGAGTTCATAAGTCATAACTATTCAATTGTAAATTTGTTTTCTCCACTAATTCGTCTTGTTCAAGAGCGCATCGTTAATAACATATTATTAATTACAATACAGGATTAATAACACTTTCTAGACTAAAGTTTGCCTTCTATTTTAGAAACAGGCCCCATTTTTATATGTATTATAACTAATAAATTGATTTTGTTTTTAAATCTAGACTAAACTCACTTTTTGATATCGAAAAGTGAGCTTAGCTTACAACTGAAAAGCTACGTGAAAGAAGAAAATTACTTTATTTTATAATACATGTGGAGATACTTTTTTCTCCAACACAACAATTTGGTACCATTGAAAAATAGATTCAATTTATATTTAAAACAAAATTAATGTTTTCAGTATTATTAAACTAATATCGAAATAGATATCTATTTATGAAAAAGGGCCAACTTTATTGCAAAAGTTATTTATGTATAATAATAGTAGCACATAATTGTTATCAACCCATCAACAACATATATTTGTGATAATTGGAGGAATTTGTATCTGTTATTAATAGATGAGTTCTGACTAGTTGATGGTCACAAATTCATCTATTTTATTACTTTCAAGAATACATCATTTTTCTCTCGAATTTATGGAACTTGCTAGTTATCTTCGATCCATATTGAGTAAATCTCATTTCGCATAAAGACGCCATATGCAGACGAGTAAGAAACATACTAAAATCGGATGTACATACTTAGATCCATGAAATGTTAGTGAGGTTCAACTTGTGACTTTTATGCCACAACAACCCACTTTATCGTCCCAAATGAACGAACACATCATTAATAAAAGTACATAGTGCTATCAACCCCATTACTAAGTCCCACAAGAAGTCCATATTACATACATAAATTAGAGATAATCAAGTAGCCGCAATTCACCTAAGTTTTTGCCTTAAATTAGTGCCCATCATCTTCTGTAAGTTTCTTTTCATTAGACGCCTACCAAGGACAACAGTATAGTACGGAACCAAGATTAATATCCTTAATCAACCTCCAAAACTTTTATTTTTCTCTAAATAGAGTTCCTTCCATGAAACATTTCTAGTAAACTTGTATACATATATATCGAGGAACTACACCGCCGCAACATACATGCATCACACATACTGAATACAATTATCGCAATATTAGGGATATCAAGTGTGAGTTTTATCCACTGAACCAATGAATAAGTAATGATTATGGTTTAGAACCGACCATTAGTTCTGGATCCGGACCGGATCCGTAACACAACTATGAGTCTTAAGCGGTCCGGATTTGAGCGGTTTGGAACCGTAACCAAACGAACCAAACTTCTTTATAATTTAATGTCTATGAATTATTTCGGATCGGTATGGATAAAGTCACATTGACAAGCCTACTTAAACTTAGTCTTGTCAAAGCGAGTTTTACTGACTGAACCAATAAATAAGTATTGGTTTTGGTTTTGAACCGACTTGACTCGGACCGACGACCATCAAACTATGGATTTAAATGACCCGAGTTTAAAGTGGATCGGAACCGAATCGAATCGCTACTTTAAAATTTAATGGGTTTGAGTGATTTCAATCGATCCAGTAAAATCCACCCATTAACATCCCTCAATATATTGTATCAATCAGTCGATCCTATAAACATAAATATCGTTTGCATTAGATGTATGGTCAGATGAACAACCGAATACCCCACGAACTTATATCAATTAATTAAGAGCCAACATATTTGAGAGTCACAATAACAACCATATACACATCCTTGAATACGATATCATTTCTCCCACCAGTAAACTCCTACGTCATAAATGCTAGTTCGTTTTACCTCTCCACGTAATCAATAAACAACTATATTTTTTAATTAATGGATACTTGTATCTGAGGGTGGGTGGATATTTAAAGAGGGAGCATGGCATGTTAGGAATCAATCATTCCAAACCCTCGATTAATTAATTTCTTAATAGCTTATGTGTAGACAGGAGATCATAATCTTTAGCAATTGATTTTGTCCTTCCTTTATTTTTTTGTATCATGGGAGGCTATCTTGGTGTGTCTTGGGTAAATCACATATTCCATGTAATAGCGCAAACCATGAGGTGAACTACACTGAAGTGTGACATCAACTCATAGAGGCGTTTGGTGGAGTTGAATCTATGACCTCTGTAACCCACCTTATTGTTGTCGCAGGGACGATTTTGTCCGTTCTCTTCCCCTTTCATAGACTTTCTTTTGGGTGCAGATAAGAAGTGCTTCTCAATACCTAATTCTACATGCTATTCGTCAAATCTTGTCTACTTTCTATCTTTCTCTCTCTCATAGATCTTTGAATCAACAGCTAAGACTCTTTCCTTCTCATCCACAGATTTCATTTTACTTGGATACTATTGATGGAAATGGAACAAACAAAGATCGTAGAAAGTGTTGTTAGTTTTGATTTTACGATTCAAATGCCTAAACTCGGATTTTCTACTTGACTATGACATATTTATGTAAGAGAAAATGGATCATAGATCTAGAAATATTTCCTAGTGTAGAAATTCTAAGAATCAATCTGGATCACTTATCACCCCATAATCTACTTGTCATGAAAAGAAGCATTATTCTAATATATAAAAATATTATAGTAAAGAAGCATTATAGTAAAAAGCATATTGTCTTATATATATAAAACATTATGCCCATGTGCTAATAAAAGTCCAATATAAAATAGTATAAATACATTTTCGTCCTTTTTCTAAACACTAGTTAAATGGTACGAGCAACGCACAACATTTTGAATTTAATAGAAGCGATAGTTAAAATCATAATTTAAAAAAAATCGATACAAAAGAATCATTATCTTAAATCAACATAAATACAAGCGATATGTGTATAAATTAATATATTAAGGGTTATTATTCACTTATGGCCAACCTTATCCCATATGGTTACTTTTATGGCCAATCTTTGAAAAATTACAAAATGACACGATCTTTTGCTCCGTTGATACATTTATAGCCGTTTTGACTTTTAGATGCGATTCCGGCCTTAAGATCCGATGATGATGGGCCGCATACTATTGGAAAGCCATCATAGTGTAATTGGGTAGCGTTTGGCGACCTATTCATGCGATGAACATGTTTTCCACCATATGCGCAATAAATTTTCAAGGGCAATTCAAAAAACTACGAAGGTTCGATTACCAAGACCACTCAAATTGATGGGCTCAATGTGAGGTTTCTAACATATTTTTGGATTTCAGATTTTATCTACAAGTAATGGTCAATTAAGATATTCTTTGAACCCATAGTTTGCTATCAATTAAGGTATAATTTGTCGTTTTAAATAAATAAATAAAAAATCACAAAATTATCTCGTTTTTACTCAATTGGTGTTATATGGCAAAATTAACTGTTGTCGTAAGAATTTGTTAGTCCTAGTCATACTTCTATTAACGGCGTCAAATTAACGGTTCATAAATATAATAATGGAGCAAGTGTAGTGTCATTTTGTAATTTTTAAAGATCATACCATAAAGTAACTCGACAAGCAAAGGTTCGGCCTTATGAACAATAATTGTATGTTAAATCACTAAACTATTCTTATAATTTAAAAGAATATCAAAAGTATATCAAAATATATAATACTATATAGTTTTATGATAGTAATAAATTTCTTTAGTGTTATAATAAAGTTTACGTGCAATTAGCCTCACCATAATTCTTCATTCTAAGAAAAAGAATCTTTCTTTGAACGTAGATACTATATTTCTAGTATACGTTTCCGTACAGGAGCACTCGCCGTTCATTGCCACCAAAGACGATATTTAACTGGCTTCCACTTTCTATATATAGAAACACTCATTTGTCTTAAATCTTAAGTCACTATTTGTCGACTAGTTTGCATATCCACGTCACGAAAAGAAAATATTTAATTGGCTGTCACTTTCCATATATAGAAACTCATTTCTAAGCTCTCTTTGCCCACACTTTGTCGAGTCAAACCTATTGCTTTGTTTAGTATTAGTGTGATAATTAAATCTAGTAATCAGATCACTAATATTTTTTTATGGTCAAATTAAATACTCTATGGAAATACAAAAGTTTTAAGTTGACTCTCAAACAACACATGTAGAGCATCTCACTTTTACAAAGGAGAATATCTACCTAATTACAAGATCGAAAACTCATTCGATATTTAATCTTTTGACATATATATTAGTACTGATTAAATATTTTCTTGATACAATTTTTTATATGCATGACTAATGTTAGTTGTGTTGTTTATAAATTATGTGTATTAACTCAAGAAGTTCCGGAAATAAAATATCATAAAATATATCGATTTAGCGTTACGATTTTGGATTTTTTATTGAATATCAAGTCGCAACGTTCACATTGTGGAACCCAAATATTTGGCAGGTCAACGGCCGAGGATATTTAGATGGCCTTAATTTTTACAAATATATAAATTTGTTTCTTTAAAAGAATATAAATTTGTGGACATTATAAAATGCTATTATTAGTATTAACTTTTTCGAGACTATGAGTTCCGAGATAAAAGTATTGGTACTTTTCACAAGAAAGTGAAATCATAATAGTTATTTTGAAATAATTGCAAGCTTTTTAGATTAATAATTGTAGGCTATCACCGTCATGTATAAACATTGGTATCATGAGACCCAACCCAATAGGCTAAATCTAGATAACTGATAATGATCTAATTAATGCTCGAATCACTAAAGGAGAATAATAATATTTGCTCGTCTAGATTTTAGTTATATTTAAACGAAGTTACGTATTTTTAATTGTAAATATTGAATTTTCGTACTTTCATATATATATATAGTTGATCAAATGAAATACATATTTTTGGAACTATGATAAGATATGTAAAGACGATATCATATAACGGATAAAGTTGTGCAACGAAAATTTTCTAAAATTGTTTTGTTGTGAAACATTTTATAATGTTTTCGTTGTCACAACTTTATAGATTTTATTAATCGACTTTATACGCTTGTCATAGTTCTCAAATTCTCAAAAGATGAGTTCCATGATCCAACCCATATATATATATAAATAGAGAGAGAGTGTGTTATATTCAAACGAGAACCATTTTATCTTAAAATTAAGAATCAATGAATTCATTATGAAAGTTGATATTCATTTGAAAGTTACGAATCCAAAAATTTGGAACTTTTCATCGGGATTCGAATCCCATGAGAGGTAAAATTTTGTTTTTGGATTCAGAACTTTTCACGGATTCATCATCTTTCATAACGATTCATTAATTTTTATCCTCACGTTCTTCGATAAAATTGATTTTCGTCAACCTTCCATATATATATATATATATATATATATATATATATATATATATATATATATATACTGAATTGTCACAAAAACACAATATTTACTCGGAATTTGAAATTTTACATGACTTTTAGAATGTTGCATTTGCAATGTTGCCTTTCAGTTTTTGCAATCAGAACAACCCCTCATTTTTAGTTGTAAAATTCTGTCGTTTACTTGATAAATACAGACTATTTCACAATCACACAAACTGCCGACAAAAAAATAGGGATTGTAATTGCAAAAGACTAGAAAATACATGTTGTAATTGCAACTTTCTACAAATCGTGTGAGAAAGTGAAATTTAAGGTAAATGTTATGTTATTCCTTTAAAAATCCTGTAATTTTGGAAGCGTTAATGAGCTGTATTGTTGATTTAAACGAATAGGACAGATTAATTGATAAATTAGGGACAGTTAAAACTTTTTTCGAAAGATAATTATGCTTTTTCTTGTTTTAAGTCTTTCTAGCGTGCACTCAATTTAATTTATTTCCTTGTATTTTCAATTTATTATGTGGCTTTTTCATCACGCGGATTTGCATTAATCTTTTGACTCAAACATGGTTAGAGTGAGAAAGCGTGTTATGTATTGATAATGTAGCTGTAGTGATCTGTCACGATTAGGTATGCTTTAATTATCATTTAGTAATTTCCTTATTTATATTGTCTTAATTTGTAATAATTTGCGAGTAATTTTATCAGCAAAGTATATATGTAATAGTTATATTATCTTGAATTGATAAATATAGTAAAATATAAATATAAAATGAAAATTCGTATAACAAATTTGGGAGAGGTGAAGGGAGCCTCTTTGACCACTCTAGTATTTAATTTCCCATATATATGGAAAATCTGTGCACATGCATGGCGTCGACAGTTGGTACTAAAAGTACGATAAGTTGCTATAATTTCAATACAAGACATCTAAGTTATTCAAATCAAGGTTTTCGATTTGACATCAAGTGATCCATAATTTAGCCCTCCAAATTTCTTGTATGAGTAATTAACTATTTGGTATATCTTTCATTATATCTTTTCTTGTCTGGTTGTCAAAGATTGACAACCTACAAACCACATGGTGAATCATACTTGAAAAATCGTGGACAATCTCAAACCCATAAAACATTTGATGGGGTTCAAATTTATGACCTCTCATCCTAACTCATCTTAACCATTTACCGTCCATGGGACAACTCATATTAATTGTTTCTAGTTTCTAAAGGAGTATCCCTATATTAATGTGTGTGTGTGGATCTATCGTTTACACATAATATCGGCCTAACACATATAACACAACTAATAAGTCTAAATTTACCTAATGTAAATTTTTACTAACTAGTTGGAATATTGAGTCCATAGGCATAATATTATTATTCTTCTTCTTCTATTTTCAAAATAAATAAATAAATCATATTATTACTTCGAGAGCTGAAAACACTCGCAGCGTGCAAATATTTGCAATAAATTGTGGTGGTACATATAAAGTGAAATATAGAGAAAATATGGAAAATATATTAAACAAGATATAAAGTTAAAATCAAAGATGTACTATCTCTAAATCTAGAAATGGAAGGGTATTTTTAATGTTTTCGAAAGGCTACATTAGTTCTATAAATGAACTTGAAATGCGCCTGTATAGAAATGGTGATATATTTTATTATACGCACCGAAAATTTATGACTTGGTAGCTAGACTTCGACCTATTAAACTAGAAATAAGAATTATTTCATTTATATATGCCACACATGCATGCACGTGTGAGGCAGATGCAAAACGTATCCTCGTACCATAGTACAACGTAAAAGAGTACATAAAGTAATATTTGGGTTTTATTCTTTTATATTTTTAGGATAAAAGAGTTCGTTAATGAAGTAAATCACGACGTACGAAATCAAAATTCATGTTGGAAGTTTCAACTTCCATAATCTTAGTTATGCAATCATGTGTTCTTGTGATTATATATTGAACGTTCTTGAATTAAGTTGGCTAGTCATGAGGTACCTTATCATACAATAATCTTACATTGTCAGACGGATTTAGGTACGCTCTCAATGGTTTATCCATTCGAGACCCTGTAAATGGTCTTTTCTAATTTGGACCAAAATAAAACATTTCTCTTAAACATCACCAAAATAATAGATTTCTTGGCACGGTTGCTACTTATATACTCAGAATGTTCTTTTTTTATATATAAAAAACTCTTTTACTTGGGGAAAATACACAAATTAGCATAATAAATTGACTTTGTGATAATTTTTCCTATATATTAATATCATAATCAGCCAATGAATTGAATTTTAAGGCAATATTAGCCCGTAAGTTATTTTTCGGTACCAGAAAACACAATTGGCATAAAAATGACATATAGCATGTAAGCTCTTTCCGATGAGTCTTTGACTTGTGTTTTCAACATGTCATTTTCGGTCCGATTGTGCTTTCCGACGCCACAATTACTTGAGCTAAAATTATCATAAGATTTAATTCATTAGGCTTGATTGAGGTGTTATCGATTTGCTTACACGCATATGTGTATGTAAGGGACATACTTGTTATAAAAACATTTATCTCATACACGCTCTTTAACCATAGATAAGGTTCAAGGTTGTGTGATCGCAAAACCGTGTCTTGTACTAGGGTTAAATAAAGTTAAATTGGTCATTCTTTAATTTATATTTTCATTTTGAAATCTTTGCTTAAATTTGCCTTGGTGGCTAGGTAGCAAAATATAAGCTTCTCGATTATTAAAACTAGATCCTTTAAAGATTGTGCAAATACTAACCTTATTCTAAAACATGTGAACAAAGTATAATTATAATATTGAGAAAACTTTTTTATGCGTAAAAATATATAATCATTAAGAAAGCACTATTTTATAAGTAAAAAACATAGTCATAGAGAAAACATTATATTACACGTAAAAATAATAATCTCATCTCAAAATCAATATTGACGATCATCAATAAAGATATATGGATTAAATTTACTTCTAGTTAACATAATAGGGACAATTTATTTTTATCTTTCACCTATATATATATTTGAAATAAAACTATGTGTTCGGCTCCATGCATACATTTAAATGTACTAGCAAAGATTAAGTGCAATTAAAAGAATAACTCTAAAAATAAATTTTACTACGTGTTCAGCTTCATGCATATACTGAAGTGTGTGTGCGCGCGCGCAATTTGATTAGTAATTACGAATGTTGAAACAAAGTTAGGTTAAAAGATCTCCATAATGTTGTCAATTAAAAGCTCATTTAACTGGAAAAATCTTTCTTATACAGCTTCTATAAATTGAGCACCTCCTCCATCATTTCCTTCAGGTATCCACAATACGTATCTCTCCCCACCCCCTCCTCTCTCTCTCTAAAACCACATCTCTAAGTTAAGATGGATAAGAAACCATGCAAATCTATAGATGTTGAAGTGAGGAAAGGACCATGGACTATGGAAGAAGATCTGATTCTCATGAACTATATTGCAAATCATGGCGAAGGCGTTTGGAACTCTCTAGCTCGATCTGCAGGTAATTATATATAAACAAACACACACACACACACACACACACACATATATATATATATATATATATATATATATATATAAGTTGCATCTAGGTATGAACACATATATAAAAGTTTAACAATTCTTTATACACAAAGAAAACCTAATGTGAAAAAAAGAAGGACATCTTTTCTTCTACCTTTTCACTTTGATATTTGTTGGAAATGCCTAAATTATTTTATTTATTTTTGTCTCTTTTATTTGTAGGGCTGAAGCGAACCGGAAAAAGCTGTCGTCTCCGGTGGCTTAATTACCTCCGGCCGGACGTTCGACGCGGAAACATCACTCCGGAGGAGCAGCTTCTGATTATGGAGCTACATGCCAAGTGGGGAAACAGGTACGTACCATTTATATGGCTGCGGTATCTTTTTGTTTAAAAATGGTAGTGGTCTAATTTTAATTTATAAAACAATATAACCCTTCCTACAATAAAGAAATTAAATGGGCAAAAAATAGTAGTTTGTTTTTCCGTCTAAGAACTTGAACCATCGTCTCCTTTTTCTTTTCTTTTATACTCGTGCAGCCATTCGTAATGAAACTATAACTAGATTTTGGGAGAGAGAGAGAGAGAGAGAGGCGAAACCATATCAAGGTGTAAACGTGAGGAATTCAAGTACTAGGCCGCAAAAGATTTCAAGAAACATGCGATTTTGTATTTTATGGCAACTAAAATATTCTCCAACCCATATCTTTCTTGAACAACTTTTATTGAATGTTACATATATGTATATATATTGAGGAAATTAAACCCTTCACCTAATCCCGGAGGTCGGCCTTGTTATTCCACGATTATCTAGGTTAACTATGAGTTTCTTTAGTTATTTTTAGCAAATATCTTAAACATGTCATTGATCACTCACTACTTCCTAGTTTTTAATTTTTATTAATTTTCTTGAAAATAAAGATAAAAGTGGGTAAGTTAGATCGGAAAAAAGAAGGTCGCAAAGAGAAACACGTTGTGAGAGGAGAAGCCAAAGAGATTGGGGCGATGGAATTTTTCCATATTTAGGAGAACCCATAGCAATAAATCACATGTTTACACCTCCAATCACTTGAAAGAGAAGCTTCCAATTACTGCCTACTTATCTTGAAATTGACATCTGCCATATTTGTTTTGTCCTTTTCCAACAAAAGGGCCCCTCCAAAATTCATAATATTTTAATAAATTTTATTTTTATTGTAAAATTTTGCATCTTGGGTGAATGGGATATTATCTACTTATTAGCCATCAAAATTGGAGAGAGAGAGAGAGAGAGTCTTTAGCCCTTGATGGAAAGGACCCATGCATGTCCTTGATTTTGTTCCTTTGAGAATTTTTAGAATGTATGCCTATAAATGAAGCTTAAATCAATAGTGATAAAATGCATGATTAAATTTCTTAGTATTTTCATTGAGGAAAGAAAATGAGCCGCTGGAGATAATTTTGTACATTGAAAATTTTCATTTGGAGGGATGACAACATGCAAAACCTTAGAAGAAGAAAGGAAGAAAAAAATTCCAAAAGTAAATAGAAAACTTTAAATAATTGTACTTTTTCTTTTAAAAGTTTCCAATTTAGAGATGGTGAGTGAACGCATAGATTTACCAACCTGTGAGAAGAGAATCAAATGATGAGATGCAACACTTTCTTCGCTTTCGTTGAATTAAAATATAACATATTCTTTTAAATAAATTAAAAAGATAGAAAGAAAATAATTTTGAAGATATTTTCTTTGGAAGTGGGTCTCAGCCATGCCAAAGGGCATCAAGTGAGGTGTTGATACACACTCATCATACTTGGTATTTGTTTTTCCTCAATTTTCTTAAAATCGGAGATACTCTTCAATTTGCCCTCAACTTTGCTTTAAATAAATTGGGAATTCCAACAAACTTTGAATTTCAGCCGTAGAACATGGTTCGCCAATAAATCATTGTTTTGATACAAAAATTGAAATATTGGCTACTAATATAGTGGCCCATGATGGTTTATTTTTGCTCGTTTTACACGTGTAACTAAAAATAATAATAAAATTCTAGCTTGCATTTTTTCCCTAACGATAAAATGCTCAAAGGTGTAATCTAGGAATAACGCTGGAAGTGGTAGCCGTCCCATCAACTTTATAAAGAATCATGTGTCATAATATGTATAGTTAATTAAAATAATATATTTTCCTGCTCGATTTCTATGGCTATAATACATGCGTTATATTCGAAAAGAAAATTGCAAATGGAAAAATTGCATTCTGCATCAAAGAAGTGGCCCACGATCGGTAATATATATATATATATATATATATATATATATATATATATAGTTAGTTAGTTAGTTAGTTAGTTAGTTATTATTGTGATAATCATTTTTATCAGAGAACCGAAATCAAAAACGATTAATTCATATGAAAATTGATGATTACAAAGAAAGTTCATGAATACAAAAATAAATTTTTCGCCTCCCATGATTCTAACTTGGGAGAAAATTCAATTTTGGATTCACTAACTTTTCTAACGATGCATTAACTTTGATAGCTCATTTGTTCATAACGAATTTTCGTGGTTATTAGTTCACGTTAAAATGGTTCTTAGTCGAACCTCAAATAAGAATAATTTTATCCTAAAACCAAGAACCATAAGAATTGATATGAACCAAATGAAATTGTCATAAAAGTTGATGAATCCATCGAGAAAGTTGATGAATCCAAAATTTGAATTTTTCATTTGGGTTCGAATCCATGAAGGGTGAAAATTCCATTTAATTCGAAATTTGGGATTCGAATTTTCTCGATAAATTCATCAACTACTACTAATTCATCATTTTAGTTATCACATTCTCATAATAAAATGATTTTTATGTTAATCTTATATATATATATATATATATATATTACAATTCTTGAAAATATATAGATATTATCTAGGAAGAAGGACATGTCAAGAAGGGATGTAAGTGGTAGCTAGTCATCATCCCATCAAGTTCATAGATAAAACATATTGCAGTCATATATATATATAGGGTGATTCACGTAAGAATCGAATATCTGAAATTGGAAAATAAGAATGTAGATTGAACGATAAAGTTGTAGACTAAATGTATAAATTTGTCGTCAAATTCGGTCAACAACTTTATATTCATTACGCAACAATTTAGTTTGTGCAGCAACAACTTATGTTCAATCAACAACGTCATACTTCGAGTACATCTTTCATACTTTTCATACCATATTTGTATTCTTGCATAATCTTTCTCCCTTATATATATGAAATGGACAAATAATAATAATGAGTCCTGGTGCGAAAACTAATGACCCGTCTCAATCATTCAATAGGATGATCCAACGATTGATAACAGATTGAAAAGGTGAAAAAATATTGTGAACAACTAGTTCAAATAGACAGTTTATAGTAGGGACACCGAAAGATACGAACAAAATGATCAAATGGTCTCACCTGCAAATTAAATGTGGAGGCGTGATTCTTGGAATTGAAAAGAGGTCCTCCATATCCACTACCCCAATATTGGTTATAGACCACAACAAGCAATAAGTATTATTGTGTAATTATAAAAGTACAAAGTGAAAATCATTGTTTTTCACGCATTTGTGTTCTTATAATTTGTTGATTAAAGTTTGAGGTATAAGATTTTGATCTTGCTTAATATATACAACCAATTAGTATGTATGAGATACTTAATTTACTCCAAAATTAATGAGGTAGTTATTGATTACCAATTTTATTGCAAATATATATATATATAGGTGGTAAAATTGCAAAACATTTGCCGGAAGAATCAATGAGATAAAAATTATTGGAGGACTCGAATCCGTAGCATCAAGCAAGAGAAGACAGTTCAAATGTGAACTCGAACGATCAAGCTAGCACTAGCCAAGTCTCCGTCCTACCCGCGGATCATACTTGAATCCTACTCTCCACCTTCCTTCAACGGCAATAATATGGAGCCCTTCGGGCCCTTTTCCGATCGAATCAAACGAAAATCTTTGGAGTATGGAAGATCTCGGTCTCTAAGCTACTCAACGGCAGTCCGTGACTAACGCCCCACAACGGCCCGCTACCACCTCCGTATATAAAGTAGTTAAATTTCCTCCTAGTACTGCTGCCTTCAATTTTATATAGTTCTTGAATTAAGGGTCGACGTGTAATATGATGTGATCGACGTCGATAAATATGTACATCTTTTATATAATATATATAATATACTAAAGGACGAGGAACGGTTACATATTTTGTACATTAAAGTATGATGGGATTTGGTGAGTAAAGGGTTTTCTTTTCATTTCTTCCTCACACTTTATATATAAATGCTATTAGAAATAAGTGCTGTTTTTATTTAGATTAGGACAATTAGTACTTTTGGTACGTACTTAGTCTTCTCGAAACAATGATTAATCATGTTGTTATAATGATTGATGGTTGGTTCGTTTATTCATTTTATTTTATTTTGGAAGTGTGTCGCTTTTCGAACTAGCTTATCATTTGACTGAGACTTTAATTATTAACTCCCTTCTTAACGTGTTGTCTTAATCAACTTTGAAAGCTGACCTTTTCTTTGTCGATCTTATCCTTCCTAACCAATTAGGGTTTTCCTTCTTAAACACGGTTTCTTGTACTGTTCACTGTGTGAACTCCACACAGAGTTGTGTGTATATGTGTGTATAGTGTAAGTAAATACGTAAATACATACATATATATATATATATATATATATATATATATATATATATATATATGTCACGCACATGCACACATGTGTGTGTGAAGCGAGATGATTTTCCAACTCTACAGCTTTTGACTTTTCTTGTGTGGTATGTGTTTATATGATATATCATATTATATACATCTATATATGTATATTTGTGTGTGTGATCGAATCGTACATACTGGATAAGTAGTAACATAGAGCTACAAGACTGGTGGTGCGTACTCGTTTTTCACAAGTGTGGATGTGTGTGAGAGGAAGTTATGTGTGTGTGTGAATATATATATATATAGAGATGGTCTCCTGTGCGCGCACAGTGAGACCATCCTTAATTAATTAATTTTAATTAACTAATTAATTAATCCTTAATCTTAATTAATTAATTCTAATTAATTAATTAATTTTAATTAAAATTAATTATTTAATAAAATTTAATTGTAAATTAATAAATAATAATTTTGAATTAATATATTTAATTTAATTAGTAAACTCTAATTATGAATAATAAACTCTAATTGAATTAATAAATCCTAATTTGAATTAATAAACCCTAATTGGAATAATAAACCTAATTTTGAATAATAAACCCTAATTATGAATTAATAAACCCTAACTTTGAATTAATCCTAATTTTGAATTAATAAACCCTAATTGAAAATAATAAACCCTAATTTGAATAATAAACCCTAATTATGAATTAATAAACCCTAACTTTGAATTAATAAACCCTAATTTTGAATTAATAAACCCTAATTGAAATATAAACCCTAATTAGAAATAATAAACCATAATTTTAAATTAATAAACCCTAATCATAAATTAATAAACAAAATATAAAATAATAAAATATAATACACTAAAACAATGAATAAAAGCAATAAAATAAAAATTATATTTATATACTTTAACAAAACCATGCACTGCTCGTAAGCACGTATATAATGATTGACGCGTGTCAAGTGTTTGTCTTATATATATGTATATTTGTGTGGTGTGTGTGTGTTATGTATATGTGTTGTATGCGATGTAAGAACGTGGAATGATAATGAAATACACTTATGAAATTATGGGTGAAGTGAATCATGGGAAACAAATGCCGAACTGAAGTGAGGAGAAATAGGCACGTGGAAAGGTGGCATTGCTATTTATGGCAAATTGAATATCTACTTTCTATATAGGACTGTATTTGTTCATTGCCATCCCATTTTGAAGTATGACTGCTGCCTAACTCTTTACCTCTTTTCCGGAAATCTTCACGTGGTCCCTTTTATTCACTTCCATTTATTATTATTATTATTATTATTATTATTATTATTATTATTATTATTATTATTATTATTACAGTATAACGAAATCATATTTTTATTTATCTCATCATTTCGCATTTTTAACTTTGTGCATATTGATGATGTGATAGTCTTCAACGGTTGCCAGATCCGTATGCATCAATAGAAAATAAACTCTAATTATGTGACGGTCTATCTAATGTTGTTATTGTATTGATTCGGCACAAATATTTAGGTAGGCTTGACTCTAATTAAGGTCGGGTTTTCTTGTGGGCCTATTCTGTTCGCACAAGATGATCCAAATTGGTATTTAAATATATCATGAATCATTTATGTAAATAAATGTATTAATTATTTTGATAAATATATCAATTGTTCTAAATAAATGTGTTATGAATAGATGTATCAATTAACGTGAATAAATAGACCATTGAATCATTTGTTATGAATACATATATTCGAATAAATTATTATTTACTTAATTAGTATACCAATATTAACAAATCGAGTTCGAACCGATCGACTCACGAGAAGATCCATCCTTAAGTAAGAAAGATCCTATAGGAGTGTCCCTTATCCAGTAGGAATACTAATGTTCATAATTAGAGAATTCCATGTGTACTTTTAAATTTAGGCTAATTTCTCTTTAACTATATCTAACAAGTTGTGCTGTCAAGTGACAGCTGGCAATAAGAGAAGATCAACTTTGAATGTTCTCGTGATGAATTTCTATTTTATATGGTATTCTAATTTCGTGTTATATTTTATTAGCATGCAAGAAGATATTATGAGGGTGTTTGGTGAGACATAGTTGTTTAGGAGTTTATAAGTTGTTGAAAGTGTTTGCAAAATAAGTTTCATAAAAATAAATTGCCTTAAAATAAGTTGGTCAATTCTAACTTATTTTTTCATGACTTATAAGTAATGAACTTACCAAAATAACCTTATTATAGTTATTTGCTACATATACACTATCAACTTCACAACTCGTCAATTTTATCTCTTTAACTATGGTTTTCTCTCACGATTTTTTCTCTAGCTTATAAGTTATAAGATCAATTATCCAAACACTTTAACAACTTATAAGACTTGAGACATTACTCTTATAAGTTCTTAAAACATCTTCTTATCTCTGAGATAAACTCTCTAAATAAACCAAACACCCTATATCGTATCCAATTAATAAATAGTGATTTATCGTTTCTCGATAGTGAACTAAGAGTCACGCAAGCAAAGAAATTTCGTTGTGGGCTTTCGAGCTAGAAAATTTATACGCAAGAAAGTCTTTAAAGAGTTTAAATCTTAAATCAAGTCG
The DNA here is from genome assembly GCA_036937905.1 of Salvia rosmarinus. Classification (NCBI taxonomy): domain Eukaryota; kingdom Viridiplantae; phylum Streptophyta; class Magnoliopsida; order Lamiales; family Lamiaceae; genus Salvia; species Salvia rosmarinus. Next base: position 109,223,512 of record CM072813.1, on the reverse strand, counting down.
CTCATGAATTAAGTATCAAAAGTATTCACTGCATAATATACTTAAACAATTTGTTACTAATTTTGACACCCGCGCGTATAACTAATCTCTCACCCAAAAAAATCTTTCCGTAAAAAAGAAATGGAGTGTAAAAAGTAAAAATAAAATAAAAATTGAGCCAGTAGCTCTTTTTTAGCCCACATGTTTGTAGTGTGAAATTGAAAGAAAGGTCGAAGGCACCACGTGAAGGATAAGTAACTGTCACATGGGGGTCGGCAATAACTGCATTGGAAAACAATTCTATTACCAATTAGCCTGGTCACCATGTTGAAATTTTCAAACCGAATAAAACTACAAATGGGTGAAAATATAGCGACGCGAACATGATATAATAATAAGATATACAAGATACAATATGGTTCCTTTGTAGATGGTCCAATAGTAAAGTATGTTTATGTGGCCAAACATATAAATTTGAACCATATTAACTTTTCTATGAGTTTAAATCATATACTTGGTTAAGGCGGTTACTTGCTTATGTGATTTTCAAGTTATTGTAAAGACGTTGAGTTTGTCAAGACGTTTGAACGTAGCTTGTAGAATCCCATGAATTAAATATATATATATATATATATATATATATATCACCGAATCGTAGTATATTTTGACAGCTGGAAGTTTTGGCTCTTCTTTCGGCCCAGTGTAATATATCATGATCTGCTTTAATATTTTGAGGTTATAAAGTGGGCCCTGATGGGCCTAAATTTGTGTGAGAGTAGGCCCCATGGACCATTATTAGAATATTAACTAACTTGACCTAAGCTAAGTGAAGTACAAATTATTTTATTTAAAGTCTCGTATATGATATGATGAAAATTGGTAGGTAGTGAAGTAAATAGAGATATGGATAGTGTGATATTTCATATTCAATCATCTCATTAATGAACATTTTCTTATCTCTCTCAGTTTTTCCCAAAGTTGGAAAGACGTGGCGATATAGAACATCTATAACTCATTCGTATAAAGATAGACCGTACCCATAAACACAAGATTGGTAATAGGATTAATGCACATTAAATGTGCCTATGATGAGGATAAACCTTATCAACTACTTGTAAATGTGTCTCGAATTCAAATTCATTCTCTCTTAGTTGCAAGTTCGTCTGATCCACCAATATGTGATCTTAAGGAGTATAATATGATAGATTTTATAAGTACGTAATATACATTTTTTAATGTTTGGAATTGCATTGATTTATCCTGAAGATTTCATTTCAATTGCTACGAAGTGGTGGAAACGAAGGAACCTGTAAATGCAAAAGATTTAGTATGATTTGAATGATTCCAGATAGAAGTAGATTGCATGAAAGTTAGATGAATCCAATATGAAATAAATTATACACAAGTTATTATTAATTCGTAATGGGTCCGAACAGATGACTAATTTTAGAGACATAATTCCAATAATTTATAAGATGTTTCAAAATGTATAAGATATAATGTCTTGAACTTGAGCTTATTAGCCTACTGGATAGAATTGTGAGTGAGAGAGAAAATTTAAGAAATATGAAGTTGATATAGTATATATTGGAAATAACGAATCGTAATAAAGTTATTTTGGTAAAATCATTTTTATAACATGAAAAAATAAATGGGGTTGAAGAACTTATTTGTTAGAGAGCTTATATGTAGAACTTATTTTTATAACTTATAACTGCTTTATGAAAATTTTATCAAATATTTCTTAGACATAAGATATTTTGAGGAACATGTAGCTCAGCTAAACGGCATGTGAACGAAAACATCAATGGTCGTTAGTGTGTTCAATTTAAAATAAATGTGTAAGTTTCTATCGCTCTCATTTAAATTTTTTCAATGATTTTGTTGGATGCAAAGTCCATATCATAACTTACACCAAAAATCTCTCATACCATTCCATAGTTTGATAGAGATTGAAGGAATTGGCTGCATAGACAAGTCAATTGGCCTCGATCACTTGTACATTTCACACTATACGACAATTAAAGCAAAATCCAATACTTCATTATATCGCGTAGTTTACAAACATAAAATCATGTAGATAATCTAAATTAAATTCAACAAATCAAAGGTCAGATTCATTCTCATTTCCTACTAAATTATCTTTTCGTATTCGAACTATTTCCTATATATATATATATATATATATATATAAAATTATAATATGTGATCTAGTAGCATCTAAAAATCTAGAATGCAAAGATAGGGAGTGAATGGGATTGACACGCAACTAAAGTACTCCACTTTATGTCATTTTATCTTCTTATGTGTTCTAGAACTTAGATGGTGAAATGGACATTGTGCGGAAAATTAGGAATTCCAATTACACGAAACATATCCTATAGATTATCGAAAGATAATTTTAATGTAAAATTAGTATTTAATTACAATTTTACTTTTGGTTGCGATAATGAGCAGCAAGTTTGGTAAGTTCATTGGATTACATAATTGATTCATGTATATATAATCATTAATAGAGTTTGGTTCAAATAAGAACCATTCTTATCCTAAAAACTAGAACCAAATGAATTATATGAAAGTTGATATCCGTGAGAAAGTTAATGAATTCAAAATTCGAATTTTTCACCCGGTTCGAATCCCATGAGGCGAAAATTTTATTTTTGGATTCAAGAACTTTCCCAACGGATTCATCAACTTTCACTGAGTTCATCATTTTGTTCCACGATAAAATGGTTCTCACTTAACCTCCCCATCATTAATATATGTAAATAATAATAAATCATATCCATACGTTATCCTAAATTTTAAGTTTTATTACTAAATGAAGAACAACACACTCACATGCTGTCCTCTAGGTGGTTATAACCCATGATCTATTGGTTGGAGGCTAAATGTTTTCAAACACTATACTAAAATTTATATTAAAGCATCCTTAAAAGTAGATAAAACTTTTATGGAACTTCCAGAATTAATAATTTATGAAATGGAGGTAAACGATAATTCAAGAAAGAAAATGAAACAGCATGTAACATTGTAGTAGAAAGTAACACCATATTGCAATCCTAAATATAAAGTTATGAATAGAAAATATCTTACAAGGTAAAAATTTTTCGCAAAAAAATTGACACATTTTTACAGCAAATTAATAGGTGGTAAGTCCTCTAAAATTAATGTCCGTGGGCACATTTTGCCAAACTTAAATTAATTAGAAGAGTTATTAGTAGCAAATTTAAAGTGAAAAGCAAATAATAGCGAGTTGGACGAGTCAAGAGCGGTCACCCAACTCAGAAGAAAGGAAGAAATTCTGTTTGGAAGAGAAAGTTAAGCACATATTCTGCTCCCTACTGCGTCTATAACACCGAGAGAGAGACGCAATGGCGATCTGCGGCGGATGGCGAGAGCGTTCGTGTACCTGATAATCGGCGGCGGTGGCGGCGGATACGCCGCCGATGAATTTGTTAAGAGGCGTTCTTCATGGCCAGCTCTGCATCATCTCTGAAGAACATGTAATTCTCTCTCTCTACACACACACACTATGTATGCATGTAGGTTTATAAGAATGTGTAGAATAATTATGTTTTTGTTACGGAGTTTGCGAGTGATGGCAAATTTTGTACTATGTGTGTGTATTAGCATTTACTGGTTGGAGTTTTGTTTGTAGACTTGAGTCAATTATGCTTTGCTGCAGAAATGGTTGATTGCGAACGATTTCTAATCGTGTACTAGCTAGATCTCAGAAACGTTTTCTACATTTGATCGATTTGTTACAGTTTTAGAAAGCATAATTTGAGTTTTGTAAATAGTTTGGTTCCCTCAACTTCTTAGACTTTATTGTAATTGTGATGGTTTATACTTCAGAAATGTCATCGTATTATATGGATGACCCCTTCTAATTCACTGGATATTAAAACCAGGGGTGGATGTAAAATATAGCTTGGGAGATAAAGTCGAAAATTTCGGCTACAAAGGTGCTAAACACAAAAATTTATAAAATTATAAGGTTTCAAAAATTGGCTGAGATGTGCTTAAGCTCCCCTAGCTCCGCCCATGATTGCAACATAGCGATAACCTGCACACTGAAACAGCTTCAAAGAATTCTTCGACACAAATAGTTCAATGGGTTACCTTTACAAAGGTACATAGAATTAAAAGAACGAGAAATTAAAAGGTTGCATTTGGTGGTAGGGTGTCAGTTCATTCTGATGAATGTTGGATGTTGTGCTTATCTATATCATGTGAGCAAGTGCAATTTTTCCAATTTTCTCATTGAACTAAGGTGATGCCTTCATCCTAAGTCCATTATTTCTCTACATAGAGCTGGATTATTAGATTTAGAGATTTATCTCTTTAGTTTCTCATAATGAGAAGCTGCAGCATGCCTTTTGAATAGTGATGTAATTGTACTCTTATTATGAGGTAAGGTGTAAGGTGAATGTTTGGCTGCTGATAAAATATTTGTATATCTACTTTGGGTTTCTTTGTTTTTTTTGTACTTTGATATGCTGTCAATTGTGGCGTGCTCTGCAGGTCGCACCCTATGAAAGGCCTGCGTTAAGCAAAGGATATTTGCTTCCAGAAGGTATTTATTCCCTAGGGATTTTTTCAGCTATTTTTCGTACAACTTTCCGTTAGCAAGCACTTGAAAGCCATCTAACTGGAAGGTATGAATTAGTAAAGGTTAAATATGATCGTAAAATAAATGCTTCCGCTATATAGTTGGCATATTGGTTGTCAGTCTCCCTAATGTTCGCCTGCTCAATAGTACATGTGTCTACCCTGTAAGAAGAGGCTCCATAATCTAAGTTTATAGTTGCTTGTTACACTGGTTTGTGAAAAGCATTATGCTTCCACCAAGAGAGTTTCTCCACCGGGTCTTGGAAGCAAATACACTATTCTTATTCATGTAAGAAAAAACAGTACACGTCGTCCCATTGTCATTCTATTTCTGTATGCCTTATATACAAATGAAGATATTGGCTATCCTTGTTGGTTTTATACGAGTGAAATTGGGGACTTTTGTTGAGTGGTTTACTCTATGTATATTTTATTGTATGCAGCTCCAGCACGCCTTCCTTCGCTTTCACTGTTGTGTGGGTGCCAATGGCGAAAGTCTGACTCCACAATGGTACAAGGAACATGGTAATTCCATTTTAGCATACTGGTACTTTGGTGCAACCTTCTAGTTAGATGAGGCACTCAAAAGTTATTTCTGCGACCTGACATGTCTTTGACTCTAGACTTGGATCCAATTTTGCTGGATCACAGTCTCATAATCTGTTCATAGATCAATGTGATTCATTAAAGACTTCGTGAAGGAACAAGCATCAAAACTATTGCAAGAATTACTACTGGATAATGACTATGCATTCCAAACTTCTGATGCTTAATTCAGTGGTTTTGGAATGTGTTGATTTGTGACTTATTCCCCAGTCTTAGTTCTTTAATCTGGCACAACCTAGAACCTGATAGGCTTGTGTGCTCTTTCTTTGTTAATTTTGAAATCCTTCATGAGGAATTGGAATTTGATCCCTGATTTACTGATCCATGCAATGCTCAGTGCTATATATTTGAAGCAGAACACATATTTACATGAGAATAATGATTGATTTAAACTAATTACTTCAATTGATGAGTGAAGTATGTTTCAAGAAGATGAATGGTGTCTCTGCTTCTTCCACAAGACATGTATTTCCTGGTTACTATGACATAGGCTGTTTACAGTAACATCCTTCACGAAATTATTTAACAAATACAGATACTATTCTCTAGAAAATCACTAAAATTTTCTTTGCTTCTGATTTAGTTTGGAGATTCACAAATTTCTGATACATGATTGTAGGATTTTGTACTATTTACTCAGTCAACTGTACTTCTTCAGGTATTGAGTTGATTCTTGAACTCGAGTTCAGTCTGCTGATGTGAAGCAGAAGACACTGCTAACTGCAAAAGGAGAAACCATAAGCTACAAATATCTGATAGTCGCAACTGGTTCTCGGTAACAAATCCATGTTTTTCCCCATTTCTGTTATTCTGGACAAGCACTTGAGCTTGCTTTCTCCATATATATACACTTGCGCTTGTTGACTTTACCCACTAAAACCATTTTCTGGTTTACTTAATAAGGAGTCTTATATTTTCCTTAGTATATATTATTTTTCAGCTGAATATCGATAACTTTTTATTTGTATGGTTTTATGTGAAACATCATTTACAGGCCATGAAGCTTGAGGAGTTTGGTGTGAAAGGATCAGACGCTGCTAATGTGTGTTATTTACTAGATTTGGCTGATGCAGACAGACTTGTAGATGTGATGCAATCTTGTGCCGGTAGGAATGCTATTGTCATAGGCGGCGGTTATATAGGAATGGAATGTGCAGCAGCTTTGGTGATGAACAAATTGAATGTGACCATGGTTTTCCCAGAAGTCAGTCTATGTAAGTAAATTTCATTTACTTCTATATTTGAAAAGAAGCTCTATCATTATTTACCACAACTTCTATATTTGTTGTGGTGTTATTCGATCACCTTCCGCTCTCCTTCTCCGGCTCACCATTTCTAAAAGCCAGAGAACTTGTTTGCAGTGTCCTAATTTCCTCATTTTGGTTTCTACAGTATCCCGATTATTTACCCAAGATTGCTAGATACTACGAGAATTTTTACCAGTCAAAAGGAGTGAAGTTTCTCAAAGGACTGCAGCTGCATCATTTGATTTTAACTCTAATAAACAGGTGATTTTAGTCTCTTTGGCTCCCTTAAATACTCCCTAATTTCTCACAGGCTCAACATGACCAATTCAGACCACGAAATGTCTGATCTTATGATCCAATACATATCAAATTTTCGTGCAGGTCACTGCTGTTAACCTTAGAGATGGCATCAAGGTTCCGCAGATATGGTTTTGTCGGGATTGGCGCCGTCCCAACACAAATCTGTTTGAAGGCCAGCTAACTATGGAGAAGGGTGGAATTAAGGTAGATGGCAAAATGCAGACTAGCACTAGCACAGTCTATGCCGTTGGAGATGTTGCTGCATTTTCGGCCGAACACCTCAGAGACACACGCAGGCTCGAGCACGTGGACGCTGCACGGAAGTCAGCAAGGCACGCGTTGCTGCGATCATGGAACCTCATAACGCTGGCCAGTTCGACTACCTGCCTTCTACTACTCCAGAGTCTTCACACTGTCTTGGCAGTTCTATGGGGACAATTCAGGCGAGGCGATCCATTTCGGAGACCTCTGGTGCTACGTCGGGCTTACTGGGTCGACGAGGGCCGCCTCGTCGGTTCTTTCCTCGAGGGTGGAAGTAAAGAACAGTACGACGCCATAGCTAGGTGACGAAGCTCAAACCTATTGTTGAAGATTTGGCGGAGCTTGGGAGGCAAGGTTTGGAATTTGCATTGTCGTTTAAAGAGAATCCGCAACCTGCAACCGTTACTCGTCGTGCTCTTATGATCATAAAGAAACCATTGTATGTATGGAGTGTGACTGCTGGATTCATTGTTGCCATATTGATTGCTGCCTTTGCTTACTGGTATGGCAGAAAAGGATAATTTGTGTGAAATTTGATATAAAACTATTTATATTTATTACAAAATAATATCAAAATGGGCGTTTGGTCTAGTGGTATGATTCTCGCTTTGGTGCGAGTCCCGAGTTCGATTCTCGGAACGCCCCTTTTGTCTCTCTATATTTAAGTATTTATTTTCGAATGTTTGTGAAGTCCGACCGGTGATTGAATTGGATATTAATTTGTCCAGATTTACACAAGTTTTGAATTATTTAAAATATATGTAGAACTGTAGTTTTGAAAATCAATTATATAAAATTTAAACATAACAATTCTATGATATAATATGGATTATCGGATAACATGTTGATTTCAGATTTTCACTTAGTTATAAACCATTTTATAGAAATTTATATTAGCTTCGAAACTAAGAAAAATCCTAAAAATATAAATTCATAATTAAACTCATTGAGTTTTTTTGAGTTTGTGATTCAATTGATTTTCAACCTATTAGTATTGGATCACTAGTTAACCTGGTATAAAATTTGAGATCAAATACGACCCATTAATTTCTTTCATTATTATCGTATTTTATTTTATTTATTTGGGCCTGATCAACAAAAGATGGCTCAGCCCACAAAACATTTTCCAGACCAAATAGGTTCCTTTTTATTCTTTATTTTTGATAAACAGTCTCAACTCTCAAGTTAGCATTCATCCTCCAACTTTAATCCTATCTTCTTCACTCCTGTTCCAGCTCTCTCTCTAGAATTCAGCTATGGCTTCAGCGCTCTCCTCCGTAACCCTCCGCACCCCTCTTATCCTACGCCTCCACCGCCCAACTCTCACACTACCCTCCACCTTACCCCGCCGCTCCTCGAATTCCCCTCAAATCCTCCCCGCACATCTCCCCGCCTTCCGCCCTCTCGCCGCCGTCGAGGCACCTGGGAAGGTCATCGAGCTCGGTGACCAGTTCTCGAACCTCACCTCGCCGACGCTCAGAAGCTCGTCGAGTACCTCCCGGACAAGCTCGGCGTCTCCGCCGCCTCGTTCGCCCCCGTCGCTGCAGCGCCGCAGCGCCGGCGGGGAGACGCCCCGCCGCCGTGGAGCAGAAGACCGAGTTCGACGTGGTGATCGAGGACGTGCCGAGCAGCTCGCGGATCGCGACGATTAAGGTGGTTAGGGCTCTGACGAGCCTCGCGCTCAAGGAGGCGAAGGAGTTGATCGAAGGATTGCCGAAGAAATTCAAGGAGGCGGTGTCGAAGGAGGAGGCGAAGAAGCAGCTCGAGGCGGCCGGCGCGAAAATCGCAATAGTTTAGCCACAGCTGCAGAGAAATTCGATCAACTAATTGTATGCAGTAAATTGAATTTGAAATTTTCTGGTCGAGCCGAATTGTGAGCTATTTGGATTGATTCGAGAAGAATCCTGAGTTAATTGAGCTCGAGGCTCAGAGGGCTTATCGACCTTCAATAAATTTGCAATTGTACATTGAATGGTTTGATCATTGATACATATTTCTTAAATAATATGATATCTAAATAGGTAATATTAATTCAAACTATCGTATTTGCTATTGAATTGAGCTCAAACTCGACCTTACCATCACTCAATTCGACTCAAATTGATTACACAGTGTTGCACAAAAGTCTCACAAAAAATGTATTTTAGTTTTAACCACAATTAATTGAACTTTGTTACTCGCTTCCAAACATAATGCTCAATTTATTGGATGAAGTTTAATGTAAGTAAGTGTAGCATTGGCTCCTCGGACCTACATTGGTATACAACCCGCTAATTTAAGGTATGAGTATCCTAAAATTAATACAAAATGGATCGATTTAAATTTCACTTTGAATCTTTATAGCGGATGCATGTAATAAATATTAACTACTATCTCTAACATATCAACATCATACCTATCGATATTTATTACAATCTCGAAAATATCGACATTAAACTTACATCAAGATTTATGTTATCTCAAACATATTGGACTCATACCTGTATCTACCCTGTCATTTTAAATATGGGAATCCTTACCACTTTTAAGGCTGCTTAATTATATTGACAAAGCAAAACATAAAAGATTTGTTCAAGCACAATTATAGATAAAACAGATAATTTTTCAGAAAGAAATCGTAGCAAAACATATATAAGCAAAATTTATTAATCGAATTTCCACGTGGAATCCCTGCCACGTTGGAGCGTCCGGTCACCTTCCTACGAAGCTACACCTAAACCCGGACAGCCAGCTGTCAGTCATCAGCAGTCCGATCCACTCTCGATACGATTTGATGACTGCCACGCGCTCCTTTCCCTTCCACGTCGTCACCTAGATGCATAGCTCTCCAACTACGGCGAGTAGAATCTGAACAGTAACTCCGCGACTAAAAACAAGAAGCTCAAAACTCAGCATAGAATCACTGATACGAAACACACCACTTCCTGGGAAAAAGCGTCTTCAAAAAGCTTTAGTACATTTATTTCCTCTCATAATTTTTCACTTCAATTTTTCTATTTTTGGTTTCTCGGAAAACATTTTATCTCTACAAAATGCTGAATCCTTTATCCCCGAAACCCTAACTCGCAAAGCGTAGAGCGAGAGAAATCGGTCTTTTCTTCCTCTCTGCCGGTGGGTTGTCAAGTTTTTATGCTTGCGGGAGAAATTTGGCGTGTGCATTGTTTTGTGTTGAGCGCCCTTGCTTTCTGGTTCTGGCACTGATTCTTGTTTGCTAGTATTGTTCTTTGTCGGAAAAAATCGTGTTTGATTCAAGTTGTTCTTGCGCGAGCAGGTGTACGGAAATGTGTTTTTTCGTTTTAAATCTGCTTTTTTTGTACCGAGTTGCTGCATTCAAAACTGTAGAGGAGTTTTAGTTGTATTAGGTTTCCTATCTCTCACAGCTGTTAATGTGCGAAAATCTGCATTTGGTGTTTTGTTTTATTTCTTTCTATGTTTTCGTCGTTAAATTTGTAATTGTTGATTGTGATTGTGCAATGTGTTTTGTTTAGCTGCAAAACTCTAGGGGCATTTGTGATTTGATTTTCTTTAACTAGCCGGTTTTTGTAATTGATACGTTACTGATCACACATTTAATAAGTTTCCTTTTTACTTCAATTATTTTTCGTTTTACAGTTGTTAATATTGCGATGATTTCGTGGCAGGAAACCTATATTTTTGAGGGTGTTCACCTCTATCATATGATATATATTATGAGTAGGCTAAAAGATACAGTGGCGGTGGAGGAACTTCCTGCTGAAGATTCTGGCAATCTAATGGGCGGGTCGATTTGTAAACCCCAAACTAACCGGGTCGGGTCACCGAAAGTAAAGAAAGATGGTCCTGCTGCACCAGCAGCATCTGAAGTTGATGAAGAAAAAGTTTGCCCTTTTCTAAAATTGAGTTGAGAATTTGAGCAGTGAAGGGTTTGAAGGCACAATAAGTGTTTCAGATAGTGTTGCTGATTGTTTTGCACTGATAATGTGGGAGTGGTGATGGCAAGAGAGCGAGAGAGAGTAACAATTAATTTGAATGCTGATGTGAATGTGGATGGGATGGGGTTGGGGTTGGGGTTGGGAGGTGGAATGGGAGAGGCTGGAGGATCAAGATCATGGTTTTCGAGATGGGGACCTTGTGTGGGGAAGATCAAGAGCCAGCCGTGGTGGCCGGGCAGGTTTATGATCCGAGGGATGCCTCAGAGTTCGCTTGAAGCATAGCCAGGAAGGCCGTGTGCTTGTGGCCTTCTTTGGCGATGGTTCGTGTTCTTGGTGCTTGCCTTGCAGCTGGTACCGCTTTGTCGAGAATCTTGATAGAATGTGGAGTTATAGGCCTTCGAGGCTTTGCGAAGCGGTGCATAGAGCGGTTGATGAGATTGGGAGGCTTGTGGAGTCTAGGTTCACGTGTGGATGCATACCACTGGAGAAGAGAGGTCATCTTGCTAGGCCTTTGGTGGTGAATGCTGGGTGAAGGCCGGGTGCTCGTGCCTGAGGTGGATGTTGGTCTCATTCCTGTGCCAGAGTACGAGCCTGCTGAGATACGTGCAAAATTGGTGGGATTTGCGAAGACTGCGTCATTTGAGAGTGTGTTTGAGGTTGCAATCTTGAGGAGTTGGTTATCTGCATATTCGTATAAAGAATGTGGTGGTCGGCTTCCTGTATATAGCGAGCCCTTGTTATCGAAGGTTTGGAAGACAACGATGATGATAAGAAGACTGTTGTGCCAATCAAGGGCCCTGACGTGGATGAGGGATCGCTTTGCCTAAATCTAGCTCTGTAAAGTTGCAGTTGCTATCAGATGATAAGATGTATCAAAGAAGGAAACAGAAGAGTGTTGCTGAGCTTATGGCGAAGAAGAAGGTTTTAGGTCCAAAAAGCTCGGAAGAGAAGGGATGGCGAGGTTGGGAATGGTTCGTCTTCAGGGAAACGTGGTAGGAAGATGAGTTACGAGGGTCCGAATTAGCTGAAACGACGGATGGATTAAACGAAATCGAAGCTAAAATGGGATGTGACATTGGATCTTCATCTAGGGAGAGGAAGAAGAGCAAGTACCTGTCTCCTCCTTATACTAGTCTTAAAGGGAGGATTGGAGACTCGGGCATAGACTTGGGCTCTAAGCTTGAATCGGACCTTGAGGATGGGCTCACAAAGGCGGACACGAGGGGAAGGATACGACTGGTTGGGATTCTCGAGATCAAGAATTGTCTGCATTTGCATTTCTTCAAGAGTTGGATGAGAATGAGCAAAAATGATCCTTTTAGCATCTGATGTTGTATTGGAGGTGAATGAGCTGTTGCTGAAGTTGGAATCCGCTGCTGTTGATCGTTTCTACTTGAGAAACGAGGGTTATCTTGATCCCGTGTGGGTGTTCGTCTCAGCATACAGAAGCTCAACCTACTTGCGCGGATCAAACTACAAAATATATCACAAATGCAAGAAAGCGAGCCAGGGAGGAAGAAGCCTCCTTGGCTTCTCCGTCTACTCCGGGCCTCATGGCTGCAGTCCGAAGATCTCGTTGCCTGCAAGCGCCCTGCAGATGAGCCAGCAGATGATCTCGTGTCAGATGCTCGGGTGATGGGGCAGAAGCTCGACTCAATTACCAAAATCTTGGAGAATTATGGTTCGAGATTCTCATCCGACGAGAAAAGTTGCTTGAAGGATGAGATGAAACGGCTGATGGGGGCGAGGCGGCGGATGAGAAGGTGAGATTGATGGCTGAGAAGAACACCTCATCTTGAATGAAGGATTGGTAAGCCTTATTTTGCTGACTGATGAAATTCTTGATTATGACTGTTTTGTGTGGTTCTGTTATATTATCTAGTGGGGAAATCAGTTGATGGTTTATGGTAGTGCAAACAACTGACCGAAATTTCATCTTAATATTATGAATCTATGATGATTTTAGTTTCATTTTCTGCAATTTTTCGCAGAATGTGGTGTTTGTTATTTGATGCTTTTTCTTGATGTTAGTTGATACTATATTTAGGTATCTTCATTTGAATTTTTGGAAATGCATTTGTGATCATTAGTTGCCATCTTACTCCATTTATTTTGGATGTATTTGTGTCACGTATACCTTTTGTATAGTTCTTCTCGTGTATTATAAACATTATATGCATAACTTGCCTTGGTCGTGTACCACTTTGCAATGCACCATTATGGAACTTCAAGACTCTATTTTCGAACCGCGGTCGGGGTTCTCTGTTTCTTATCGTGCCTATATATTATTCAAAAGTTAAGTCATAAGTTCGTTTTGAGAAAATTTACGGTATTTTTCACTCCAATCCTGCACAGTTCAACACCGAAATTGGTGTGAACGAAATATTCAGAATATGTTCTTAATTTGTATATTGATAATTATTTGTAAATGTATTATTTATGGAAATTCTTGATTTGTATAGAGATGGCAAAATGTGTGGTCGGTCCACTGAGCTTTGTCATGGGTTGAGTCAGATTAAAATTCATTGGATTGAAAAAAAATCCAACCAAGTTTAGAAATGATACTTTAATAAATTTTTTGGATCGATGAACTTTTGATAGTCATAGAGGGCTCTGCCCAGCCCAAAATTTCATTTGGCCTGCATTATTTTAGCTCAATGCAACCGTTGGGTTGGCCATTTTGCTATCTTTAATTTTTTATTTTTTATTTTTTGTATCACGTGACCGCCGCCAGCTACCTTGCAGAGTGCCGATAAATCGCTCTGATAAGCGCCTGTATCTTTAATTTGTATATTGGTGAATGTGTGTACACTAAATATGAAAATAGACTTGTATGTGTATGGTCGCAGTGTATAATTATCGACATAACTTAACATATATATGTCATGAGTATAATTGATCGAATTTACCCGATTATAAAAGTCCTCGATGTTAAAATGAGGACTATCTATATCGACTTCATGCGTCTTAAATTGGACCGTTAAGACGTAAGCTCAACAAAAATATTGTTTACATTTATAACTATTTCCAAAAATTTGTATTAGTTTTTTCTTGTCTGTCATTAAAAGTTTGTATTTTCTTTTGAATATCTTTTACATTTACAAATTACAATGCATGACTCCTTCGTTTATTACTATTTATTAAGACTCAGTATTATGAAAATAATACAAACTTTTGGTAGAAGAAAGAAGTATTAACTATTAGGTAGAAAATCAAACATGGTAAAGATGAGCGTAAGACATATTTCGCCATTAATTGAATAAATTCCACCTGTTTCCTAGTCAGCTTGAACTATAGATATTAATGTGGAAACTTTGAGATGTTAAGAGCCTTCCAGGTTTGCAATGATTTGTAATATTCGAACTTTGTTTATTTTAATTATTTGGGTCAAATATTATGTATTATTGTCATTGCAAACTTTTTCTTTTTCTTTTCTGGGTTTCTTTTCTTTCTTTTGTCTTATTTTAAGTTTTTAACTATCTTGTATGGTTCTCAAACTCTTGCCTACCGCAAACTACCCTTTAGGCGATCTTCATTAATTAATGTGAACTTTATCATTAATAATTTAAAATTGAAATCCTTTTTATATGTCTAGCTTATATTACAATTTTAAAGTATAAGAAAGAAAAACAATTCTTATTGTATAGAAAAGTTATCCTTTCCATGATGAAGGAATTAGGAACGACAACTCATCATTAATATCACATCATACTTTATTATAGTTAATATCAGACCACACTTAATTAAATATGAGCTAATAAAATTAATTAGAATTGAACCCTTGTGGAGTCAATATTTTATTCGGGCCTATTATTTAGACCATCTGTAGGACATTGCACTTGAAAGGCGTTCCAATAATACCAACGCCTTTTGGAACCTTCAAATTTTCATTGAAATTTGGATTAATTAGAATTGAACCCTTGTGGAGTCAATATTTTATTCGGGCTATTATTTAGACCATCTGTAGGACATTGCACTTGAAAGGCGTTCCAATAATACCAACGCCTTTGGAACCTTCAAATTTTTCATTGAAATTTGGTCAATATATACTATTGATTGACATCGTTTACCTAGTTTTAGAATTAAATGTATATATATTTTTTTTATATCAGGGCACCGCATCCTTAGATGCAAGACCTGGAAACCCCACTCTGCAGATAGCACAACTACACAGATGCTAAACCACACTTGGAAACGTGTGATAGGCAAACCCATAGAGGCGTTTGGTGGGGTCGAACTCGTGATCCGATCACGCGAACCCATCTTAACCATTGGCTGTCCATATTAAATCGAGTTGAGCATGAATTAAATTCCAATTATTGTTCTTTATGTGACAGTGTACATTTGGAGAATGCAACATCTCTTAATCACATTCACAGGAAGACTACAAATGGAAATGGCACTAGCTGTAACCTTGCAAGAATTATGCATTTTATTAATAAACATAAATACAAAGAGTTGAAGATCCCCAAAAAGGCACAGAAAATTTGGCTTATAATTATAATTATTGGCCCTTAAAAATAAATTAAGCAACAGATTATCTTTTCAATTTGTTTGACAGCTATGGCTCTTCACTCCATGCAAAGCTCCTGTGGACCGACGGTATATTACATTTTAATTATTATAAAGTCACCTAAAACTTCATAAACTATAAACACAAGATAAAGAAACATAATAAATAAATTCATGCGATAAATTCGTTATTCCATGTAGTTACAACTTACAACAGAAAATCCGAATAAAGACTTAAACGAAATAAATTCGTTGTGACATATGTATAAGAGTTGGTCTCTTGTACATACATCCACATACGAACTTATTTAATACGTTCTTTAATGCAAATGATATTTAAGCAAATTATATTTTTATTTAATGTAAATAATATTTTTATTTGTCCTATAGTACAGATGGATATACATGAATTTTGTATATATAATTAAATGATGAAGGATCCGAGGAAGGATCTTATTCGAGATGTATTCGATGTATATGTTATATTATTTACTAGCGTAATAGGAGCATCCATAAGTAATACGCCAAAAAGCACCCTAAGAAGATGTATAACTTCATGCTATATAAACAACAAATAAATCAAACCATATATAGAGGGTGTTTGTCGAGCGTATAAGCTCTTTAAAACAGTTTATAAGATGTTTAGGAGTTTATGCTTGCAAAGTGTTTGACAAAATAAGCTCAAACGACATAAGCTGAAATAAGCCAACAACTTATAGCTCCCTAAAAGTAAGTTGGTCAACCATAACTTATTTTATCATAAACTTATAAGGAAACATGAATTTACCAAAATAACCTTATTATAGTTCGTTATTTGCTACATATACACTATCAACTTCACATATCATCAATTTTATCTCTAACTCACGATTCTTTCTCTAGCATAAGATCATTATCCAAACACTTTAACAACTTATAAGCACTTGAGACATTACATCTTATAAGCTCTTGAAACATCTTATAAGCTCCAAGAGCTCTCTAAAATAAACTTAGCCAAACACCCCATAGTTCTATTTTATAACCTGCTATCTCATTCTTTTCAATAATCCATGTTCTCAATCTTTTATATATCTGATTGCAAGAATATAAAATCTTATATCCATCGTACTTAAATAAATATAAATACGATCATAACTTATCCAGATGATGCATGAACATTTTATATGAATTACAATATATTTTGAGTTATTGAACTGAAGCATGTGAGATGGTGATGTAGAATTTACAGAAAAGGCACACATTCTGAAGCCAAGAGGGCAAAATAGACAATCACAAAAATTACTTCTGAAGCTTAAAATAAGAGATATCATATCACTCTCTCACAACTCACAAGAGAAGGAAATATCTAAAAACATGTGAAGTTCTTTACCATGAGAGAAAAACTCCAAAAGAGAAGGTGAATTACCTCAATTGCCCTTGGTAAAATTAATCCTAGCAGAAGAAACCCTCCGAAACCCAAATGGCTAACCTCCGTCAGCTCCAACCACAACTCCGCGCTTATATATTCCTCGGCCTCTCCGGCGGCAGCCGACACCACGATTTCAAACACCCCGCTGTCCGCCA